>PVLA01002334.1:0-276916 GCA_004027455.1 Hydrochoerus hydrochaeris | reverse complement strand
CTAATTTCAGGTAAGGTAAGAGCCAATTGATATCTCCCAAGAGTTTTTGAAAATCATTAAGTGTCTGAAGGCCATCAAGTCTTAATTGGGGCTTAGGGGAGAATATTTGAGTGCCTCGCAATTGGAAGCCCAAATATGTATATGGATCTGTAAGTTGGACTTTGTCAGGTGCTATTTGAAGTCCAGCCTTTTGTAAGGCGGTTTGTAATGCCTGATAACATTGGAAGACTTGGTCCCTATTTTCCCCCGCCAATAAAATGTCACCCATATAATGAAGGATATATAGATTTGACCAGTGATCTCTAATTGGCTGGATAGCAGAAGCTACAAAGTCTTGGAATAGTGTAGGGGAATTGTCCATCCCCTGGGGGAGGATGCGCCATTGAAATCTCTGCATAGGCACCTTAAAATTAGTGGTCGGTAGACTAAAGGCAAAGCATTTTTGATCCTCTGGGTGTAATGGGATCGAGAAAAAGCAGTCTTTGAGATCTATAACAATTTTAAAGAATCCTAGGGGGATGGCACTGGGTGAAGGTAGCCCTGGCTGTAATGGTCCCATTACAACCATGGTCTTGTTGATGGCCCTGAGATCTTGTAATAATCTCCATTTTCCTGACTTTTTCTTAATTACAAAAATGGGTGTATTCCAGGGGGAATCACTCGGTATAATGTGGCCTGCATTTAGCTGGTCCTGCACCAGCTGTTGAGTGGCTGCAAGCTTTTCAGATGTAAGGGGCCATTGATCGACCCAAACAGGGGTATCTGATAGCCATGTGATTTTTTTGGCATGGGCCACAGGAATGTCAATGACCCCTATTGAAAATGGCCTAAACCTGCTCATGAAGTGTTGGGGGTTGGGGAGATGGGAGCTTTGATACCTGAGCTCCTTTTCCCCAAACCTTGGCTAGGGAGGAATCCCTGAGTGAGCATTTGTTTTGTGACTATGCTATTAGGGCTGCCCATCATCATTCCCATCTGGGTCAGTAAATCCCTGCCCCACAAGTTAATGGGTAGCCCCTCCACAACATAGGATTGTATGTATCCTTTATTTATTTATTTATTTTTTGTCTTTCCAGATAAGTAGATTGGCACTGCGTTGTGGATTTTTAGATTGCCCAATCCCTTGCAGATGAGTCATGGTGGTCTCCAGAGGCCATGTGGGAGGCCAATCTTCTTTTCTAACAATGGTGACATCAGCACTCATATCTATGGGCCCTGAGAAACCTCTTCCATTGAGCAACAAAGTCATAAGGGGTTTGTCTTTTGAAATGAATTGAGCCCAGTATATCTCTGAGGACTCAAATGAGGAATTTCCCCTATGGGGAGCTATGGCCATATTAGGAGCTCAGACTAGAGGCAATAGCACCAACTGGGCAATACGTTGTCCTTGTTTGATTGAAACCAGGCCAGAAACAGAGGAGGCCATGATTATAACTTCACCGGTATAGTCATTATCTATTACTCCGGGGACAATTTGTAATCCTTCCATTATTGTGCTACCACGTCCAAGTATCAACCCAAATGTACTAGGGGGAGGAGGGCCAAAGATCCCCATAGGGATGGCCTGAGCACCCATGTCAGAGGTTAATACTGTGTTGGAGGTGGAACAGAGGTCCAATCCTGTGCTTCCTGGTGTAGCGCGGAGGAGACCTGAAATGGATTGTTCTGTGTTGGGTTGTGTGGTGGTGTTGGGTTGCTTCATTGCAGGACAAACCCTATAGCCCCAGGGGTCTGTCTCCAATCGGGGGTCCAGGGCAGACCCCAAACCCTGTTTCCCTGCTGGGAAAGGGGGTTGCTGTCTGCATCTGTTTTTGACTTACACTCATTGGCCCAGTGATACCCCCTCCTGCATTTAAGGCACAAGCTTGTAGGTTTTGGTCTTGGATTATTTTGTTGTAACTTTAGGACGGTTGGGCAGTCTCTGGCAAAATGGCCCATTTGATCACATTTGAAACATTTGCCACTATCTGTCTTTCCTCCTTGTTTGTGTGCAAGGAGAACCTCCTTTACAGCTGCGGCCATAGCTAGGCCTTGATGGTAGGCAGGGCCTATATCAGCGCATAGGCTAATGTAACCTGAAAGATCTTCCTTTTTTTCATGTGGCTTGATTGCATCCTGACAGGAGGAGTTTGCATTTTCATAAGCCAATTGTTTCATTAGGTCGGGGTTGTCCTCAGAGGAGCCAAAAAGATGCTCAGTTGCCTGTAGGAGGCGATCAACAAAATCACAGAAAGGCTCCTCAGGTTTTTGTTTAATTTTTGTAAGAGAAGAGGCAACTCCACCACTGGAAGGGAGTTTTCTCCAGGCTGCAGTTGCTGCCAGAGTAACTTGTGCAAAGAGGCCTGCCTCATATAGCATTTGGGCATGCTGCGTTGCATAGCAGCCTGTCCCTGTTAACATGGGAAGGGTATACTGATTTTTTTGATTAGCGTTTTCCTTGGCTAAAAGTTTACATTGGTCTTGGAATTCAGCCTTCCAAAGCAAATAATGGCCCCCTGAGAGTGTATCTCTGGCTAGGTCTCTCCAATCATTAGGTGTAGTCCAACCTTGAGTTAGAGAGTCTAGGACTGCAAGGGTGAAGGCTGCTGTAGGGCCATATTGGGATACTGCTGTTTTTAATTCTTTCAGGGCAGATACAGAGAACAGCGTATGGACCCTATTAGCTAGTGGCTCTGGGGATGAAGAATCTGTTTCTCTATCACTATCAGGTGGGTCAGTGTCATTTTCTTCCTCACTATCACTAATTTCTAACTCCCATCTTTGTAGACATGATGGTTGTCCCCTATTATTTCCCCTAGCAGCTGTTGTAGTGGCTCGTGGTTTATCTCTTTTATTTTCTTGACTTGGGGATTGATCCTCACGTGTAGTTCGTCCCTTTGGTCTCCCCCTTTCTTTAACCATTTTATTTTCACCATCTTGTGAACTAACATCATTTTGAGTGGGCCGGGTTGTCTCCCTGCCATTTTGTGGGCCAACACCAGCTGGGGCAGCCTCTGTGACTGGAAAGATTAAGCGAGGCGCCATTTCTGGGGCGTTCACTACTGGAGGGTGAATTGTCTCCATTACCAGGAACATCATTGGAGGCATGCCTGAAGAAGGGTTGGGGCCCATCTCTAGGGACTGGAGTTGTAAGATAAGCCTTTGTTTTTCTTGTTTTAATTGAAGTTGCTGTTGTAAGTAGTGAATTTCTGTTTCTAGCTCAAGAAGGGCAGAAGGTGGACCGTGAGGTTTTTGGAAGTCAGGCGGGGACCGAATTGATAGCACAGGGGCTACAAGGGGGGAATTATGATATTGAGCAGCCTCTTCTGCCAGTTGTGACCAATCAACCTCCTGGAAATCGGAAAGGTCAGGATATATAGGCTGATATGGAGGAGGGAGCGTGGTGGCGCCATCTTGAGGGAGCTCCTGAGTATCAAGAATCACAGAGCTGGGACTACTGGGCACACTGGATGTGTCTGATGGTGGCTTTGGGGTAGGATTGCAGAAGGAGCGTAGTACAGCCTCACCCTGAGTAAGCATTTCAGCAATTTGGGGATCTGCATAACATTGAATTAGCAGCTCAGAAATTAGAGTCCAATATGAAAAAGAGGTTACTGGGACATTTTCTGGACCAAAAACCCTATAATAGTCTTTAAGAGCATCTCCTACTCTATTCCATTTTTTAGAATCAATGGTGCCCTCTAAAGGGAAACATGGGCACACAGAATGTACAAATTGAAAGTACTGTAATAAATCCTTAGTTTTAACCTTAATCCCTCTAACCTTGAGAGCCTCCCTGAGGCCATTGATGAACAATTCATGTTCACTAAGTACTTGCCCCATGCCGATAAAGAAATTAGATCCGTTCACCCACTGTGATTCAGGCGAGACGTAAGTTGGCCGGCCGCTCGGATCACAGGGACAGAGTCATCCCGAAACAGTCACGCCGGCCGGCGATTTACTCCCATGAACGGTCCCGCGTTGAAGTCCCTCGTGCCGGGAGCCCCATGGTTGGGCGCCACTTGATCCAGCCCACGGATCAATCCATGGGTCTCACCTGGAGAGGGAATGGGGATGTGGGTGGGGCAAGAGGATAGAGAGATGGAGACAAATTGAGGGCTTCCAATCAAGTCTCCTTTATTGATGTAGGGCACAGGGTTTTTATAAGCTGGGGGGGGCGAAACATGGAGCTGGGCAGGGTAAGCACGTTGCATGTCCGCTGATTAGCTAGAGAGCAAAATCTATCCAAATAAGGACAAACTAGAGGCAGGAAGCTGTTGCTAGGTAGGGGTACGTGGTAACCATGACTGGGCCCTCCTCATATCCACTAAATGCAGGAGAGGGTCATGGGTAATGTAGGCTGACACACAGAATGCCCTCAGGCAGGAGGGGCGGGACAGCGGCAATTACCTTAAGCCACTCCCTACACTTTTTCCTGTTTTTTTTTTTTCTCTTTAAATAAAAAAGGGGGGCGCTGGGAGAACAGGAGGCCTACTCACCACCCTGGTGAGCAGCTGGGGCCTGGCAAGCTGGCGGCACACCGGGGCGGGAACTATCAGCAATTCCTGAGCTCTGCATCATGTTGGAACTTTGGGCGCTGGGAGAACAGGTGGCCTACTCACCACCCTGGTGAGCAGCTGGGGGCCTGGCAAGCCACTGGCACACCAGAGCAAGAACTATCAATGATTCCTGAGCTCTGCATCATGTTGGAACTTTGGGCACTTGGAGAACAACCTGCCTACTCGCCACCCTGGTAATCATCTCCCCCCACCCCATTAGCAAGTAGGCACCAGCCGTCTGAGCTTCTTTTGGAGGATGAATGTATGCAGCGTGGCAAGTAAGGGGGATTTCCTTCTACCATCTCTTTGAAGGAAAATATTTTTATCACTGTTTTGCTCAGTTTTGATTAATGGTACTGCTTTATTCAATATTCTCTTTTTATAAGTTCAATATTTCCTTCCATTTTCCTGTACCTGATTTAAAGAACAGCTAATGTGAACAAAATGGGCTGTACTATTGAGCCCATTGCTTGTATCCTGGTGACCTGCTCTGAGGTTCTGTGGTAGTTTTACTGCGCTGCGGTCTCATGGGTTTGTTCTGTCTTGTTTTGCTGTATTTTGCTACCATCAAAAAAAATAGATAAGAAAGTAACAAAATATCTCCAAAAATCTCCCAACTCCACCAAAGCTGATCCATGGATCATGGATGAGGAAAAAGTCAAAAGAATTATATAAGGTGATTATAAGTATATAACAACAACAAAACAAGTCAGTAAGATATTGAGCAACCTGAAACAGGATAACTAAATAGATAATGGACTTTAAAAGTAAAAAGAAGAAAAGAAAGTGCTCTAGAGGATATGGCTGCATGTATGTTTAAGTGTGTAGGATTGATAACCATGTTGCTAAGTTGTTACTGGATCATTGAATTTCTTTGCAGTCTCACTGCTTGAATGTCCACTTTAATTTGCTTTAATTTTGTAACTTTAACAACTAGGTCTAAGAAGACAATAGGTAATTTATCAGCTAGTGATTTCTTACTGCTTTTTTTCTGAAATTCTGTATTGTTTCTACCCCTTTTTCTGTTTTGGTTTTTTTTCCTCTTTAAATAAAAATTTTTTTAAAAAAAGAAATCAACTGATAACAAATGTTGGTGAGGCTTCTCCACTGTTGGTGGGAGTGTGGACTGGTGCAGCCACTATGGAAATCATTACAGAGATTCCTCAAAAAACTAGGATTGGGAGTTCCATTCAACCCAGCTATTCCCCTCTTGAGTATTTTCCCAGAAAAATTGAAAAGGTCATACCACAATGATATATGTGCTCTCATGTTTATAGCAGCACAATTTGTAATAGATAAATCTTGTAAACAACCAAATGCCTTTCAACTGCAGAGCAGAAGAAAAAGATGTGGTATTTTTATACAGTGGAATATTACTCAGCTATTAAAAAGGGTGATCATGAGACTTTTATATGTAAATGGAGGCAACTTGAGACTATTCTCATAAGTGAAATAAATCAGACTCGTATTTGCAAATATCACATTGTACCTCTAGTGTAAAAAATAATAAAAACTGAAGGAGTAATAAGATCCAAAATATATAATAGATATGGTAATAATGAAAAAGAAGGAAAGTGCTCTAAAGGATATAACTGTATGAATGCTTAAGTGTGTAAGACAGGTAATCATACTACTAAGTTTTTGTTGGTTTATCAAATAGAATGGTTTGTACTGTCATTGTTTGATTGTCCACTCTTTATACTTTGATTATGTAACTTGAAGGACTATTTCTAAGATGACAATATGTAATTTATCAACTAGTGATATCTTAGTGTTCTTTTTTTAAAAAAAAAACTCTATTTCTACCCTCTTTTCTGTTTTGCTTTTTTTCATCTAAATAAAATAAAATATTTTTCAGTCTTGGTAATTCATAAGTATCTAGAAATCTATCCATTTCATCTGAATTCTCCAATTTATTGGTGTACAAGTTTGCAAAGTAGTTGCTAATAATTCCCTGGATTTTGGTAGTATCCATTGTGATTTCACTTTTTTCATTTCTAATTGCATTAATTTGGGTGTTTTGGTTAGACTGGCTAAAGGTTTTTCTATTTTGTTTATTCTTTAGAAAAATCAGCTTTTTGATTCATTGATTCTTTGTCTCAATTTCACTGATCTCTGTTCTGTACTTTATAATTTTCTTCCCTGTACAAGCTTTGGGTTTACATTGTTCCTGTTTTCCCAGGATGCATTATATGCTTTTGGCTCCTTTCTCAAAGATTAGATTCCTAAATGTGCCTGGGGTGGTTTCTGCATCTTCTGTTCTCCTCCATTGATCCACATGTCTGTTTTTGTGTCAGTGTTGTCCTGTTTTTACAACTGTACCTTTGTAATACAACTTGAAATCTGCAATTGTGATGCCTTCTGCTTTGTTCTTGTTATCTAGGATTGCTCTTGCCATTCTGGAGCTCTTCTGGTTTCATACGAATTTTTGGACTGTTTTTTCTAGTTCTGTGAGGAATTCTGTTGCTATTTTGATTGTGATTGCATTAAATCTATGCATCAGTTTTGAAAGTTCATTATAGTTAACATTAGTTCTGCTTATCCAGGAATAGATGTCTTCTATTTTCTGATGTCTTCTTTGATCTCTTTTTTGACATTACTGTAGTTTTTGTTGTAGAGGTCACCAGTTTCAATAATTAACATTCTATTACTCTTATTTTTGTTCTATCATTCCTACTGCCTCTATCCATTAGAATAAACTGTTAAACATAAGCAAAATGTTTTATGAACCATTCTAGCATATTTGAAACAAAAGAAGGGGTTGTAGAAACTCTCAGTTATATTTGGTTGGTGAGATGTATAGGTGATCTTTTAGCTGGTACCTCAAGTAGAGAGTCTTGTGAGACTGAACCCTTAATTTGTTGGCTCTGAGATATCTCCAGGTAGTTAGTGTCAGAATTGAACTGGATTGAATTGTAGGACACCTAATCAGTGTCTGCAGAGCTAGAACTTGGTTGTTAGTGTGTAAAAATCCTACACATTGGTGTCAGAAGTGTTGTGAATAAAGAGTTGAGGGAGTCCTTTGGGAAATTTCCCTATGTTAGGGACTGGGTCCCATAAAACTGCCATATAGCTATTTAACAGTCTCATGGGAAACATATGAGATTAACAGACTGTGATGACATCCTTTTATTTTTCCATAATATTTTCACTTTTATCTGATAAAAGGTCCTCAAGACCAAGGAAAGTAATTTATATTACATTTTTATTTGATCTAATACTTGATCTTTTAAGTTCAGAGACTTTGCCTATGAAGACATGTGATCAATTCAGATGCTTTTATTATTGAAAATTTAAAGCATATACACCCTAGAGAGAATGGTATAAAGGGCCTCTGTGTACCTATCATCAGATTCAATACTTACCAATATTCTGTTGCTCTTATTTATTTTCTATCATCCCTTCACTGTCACTTCTTTTTCTCTTGCTGGAGTACCTTTAAGCCATCTTAGATATCATTTCACTTGTAAATTCTTCATTAAAGATTTCTGACATATATAGACTAGTTTCATAGCTATAACATAACCACAATTTTATTATTACATTAATAATCCTCTAATATCTAATAACAACTGCATGTTCAGTTATACCTAGGTAGCTTTTATAGCCAATGTATCAAAATCAGGTTCTAAATATATATGTATCTATATATAAATAATTTGGTTAGTAATCTCTTCTCTACCTCTAAGTTAAAAACATATTTTTCTATTGGAGTAATTTATATCATTTTCTCAGTTGCTAGAAAAAGGTACCATGTTTCTAAACAGAAGAAAAAAGCCTTAGACAAAGAGCCACCTATTAGATATTCAGACAGGCCTGAGAAAACTAATAAATAGAGCATATTAACTTGAACAAATTTAGAACAGAATTGTAGCTTTTGGTCAGCAACATGTGAACTCAAAGGCAAAAATCTACCTAGATTAAGGTAGCCTTTTTTTTCCTCTATTAAAAAATACAAATAGCAAAAAGTAGTCTCTTTGTCCCCTCTGAAGTCTCATCCATCTTGATGTTATTTACAGTGCATTGCCAAGCTGGGCTGTAAGATTTCTAAGTTTAAAAAGATCATAGCGAGGGCTGGGGGGTTAACTCAGTGGCACAAGTGCCCACCTGGCAAGTGCGAGATAGTAAGTTTGATCCCCGGTACCAAAAAAAAAAAAGACTGACCTAGAATAAACCGCACGCCGGAGCATCCCTGCATGCATGTGCCTGCACTTCTTACAGGGGTGGAGCGGAAGCCCTCTTCCAATCAGTGCCCCTTCCGAGTTTGGGGTGGGTAGAATTGATCACTGGCATAAGTTTCAGAGTTCAAATTCACAAGAAACAGAGACCATTCCTCTCTTAATGTGGGTCACAGCTGCCGGTCTGCCTCGCGACCACAAGAGGACAAACCCTACTGTGTTGTACTGTGTTACACAGTGTCTCCAATATTGCGTTTTCATAGCCCATCAGCTACAAACCGCTTTTCTATGAGTGTACATGAGATATCATAAATTTTATTATAATGCAGGTTTGGTATTAGATGATCTTGTGCAACTGTAGACTAATGTTAGGTGTAAGGGAAGCTAAGCTACAGAGTTAGGTAGGGTAAGTATGTTAGATGCGTTTTGACTTACACATTTTTAACTTACAGTAGCTTTATCAGAATCCAACAATTTAATGTTCTTGCTTATGTTCTTGATTCAAATTAAAGGTTACATAGTTTTTAACTTCTTTGATTTTATACATACATGATTTTTTCCACATACTAGAAATCTTGATTCTCAATGACAATTTATCCCACAATGTAAATATAATAGTTTTGAAATATCTGTATTAATATTACTAACAGTAAGTCTATGGAATACTGCTTATGGGGTTTTTTTGTATTTTTTTCTTCATATATATAGAGAGAGAAATATATATTCTTTTATGGTTAATTTTATTTATTTTATTAATATTCTTTTATAGTTAATTTTATTTTAATCTTGTATATATTTGATAGTTTGTCACAACTATGAAACAATTACATTCAGAGTTACAGCTTCCAACTCTATTTTTGAATAGGTAGTCATTTCTATTAGTTTTTATTTTAATTACTTTTAAATGATAAAAATGGAGTCAGATAGATATTTTTTTTCTGTTCCTACACAAAAGCATAATACTACCCATACCCTTTTGTGTGTTTTTCTTAACTTTTATCTAGAGAGCATTTGTTAGCAATGTATGTGTGAATTTTTTACAGTGCTAGAGTTTTTTTCAGTGCATGTGTGTACCATCGTTAATTCACCCATTCTCTGTGAATATACATGTGGACTGTTTGCTGCAAAACATTCTGCAATAAATACCCTTGAGCATTACCAATACATATTTAGCCATACATACGCATACCTAGAGAAGGGGCTGCTTGAGCAAAGAGTGAGAGTACACATAATACTGCTAGACATTGTCAGCATAGTTGTACCATTTTCATTCCCATCAGGAATACGCATTTCTTTACTGTCTCATCAGTTTTGAGTGTTTGGGGGTTTTGCAGATCTGATAAATGAACATTGCTGTCTCAATGTAGTGTTAATATGCAGTTTAGTTTAAAATGTTTCTTATAAGGAAGATGAGCATCTTTTCATATATTTAAGAACCATTTTTGTTTGTGTATTTTTCTATGAGTTATCTGTTTTTGTAGAGGGTTTTCTTTTTTTATTTTACTTAAAGAGAAAAAAAGCAAAACAGAAAAAAGGGTAGAAACAATACATAATTTCAAAAAAATAGTAAGAAATCACTAGTTGATAAATTACATATTGTCTTCTTACATATAGTTGTTCAAGTTACAAAATTAAAGCATACAACGTGGATAACAGTAATAGGTACAATCGTATATCTCATTTTCTTCACAATAGTTGTTCTTTCAATCAGGTACAGCAAAATTGAAGGAACCGAACTTATAAAAACAGAATATTGAATTGAGCAATACCATTAATCAGAACAGAGCAAAACAGTGATAAAAATATTTGCCTTCAGAGAGATGGCAGAAGGAAATTCCCCTTATTTGCTATATTGCATATAGTCAAACTCCCAAGAGATGCTCAGATCTCTGGTTCTCACTTGCTAATGGCTGGGGGGAGGATGGGGGTTTGATTCTTAGCCCGCGTGCCAGTAGGTCCACAGCCCCTTACCAGAGCCACAAGCTGGCTGCTTGTTTTCCCAGTGCCCCAAGTTCCAAAATGGTGCAGATCTCAGGAAACACTGATGGTTCTCATCCTGGAGTGGCCATGGCTTGACAGGCCACAGCCACTTTCCAGAGTGGCAAGCTGACTGCTTGTTTGCCCAGCACCCCAAGTTCCAACATGGGAACTCGAGGGTTGTTTTCTCTTAACCTTTAGACAAACTTTTTATCTTATAGATTTAACCTTTTGTGATATGCTACAAGTGTTTTGTCTGTTTTTCCTTGACTTTGCTTATGGCATTTGGGCATTCTATTTTAAAAATCTTTAGGTAGGGCTGGGGATTTAGCTCAGTGGCATACGCACCTGTCTGGCAAGCATGAGGTTGTGAGTTCAATCCCTGGTACCACAAAAAAAAAAACCTTTAGGTAAACAAGTTTACCCACTTTTCCTTTATGGAATCTGAATATGAGAACCATAGTTAGGAAAATCCTCCTAATTTCCTAGGTTGTAAATAAATTCACATATTTGTCTTTGTGAATTTATTATAGATAATTGATGTTTATTCAAGTGGAAGGTATGAGAAATGGTTTCAACTTTATCTACATGACTATCACTTGTCCCAATAGCATGCATTTACCAAGCATTAAATTGCCACATGTCTTTGGAGCCATCAATGGATTTTCTCTCTTATTCCATTAGTCTATCTTCTATTTTTTTACCAGCACCATAATGTTTAATTTTAGAGACTTTATAAATTTTTTTAATATGGAGAAAGGTAGTCCCTTATTTTTCTTCTTTTTTAAAAGAATGCCTAGATCATCTCAGATTTATTTATTTTCCAAATTAACTTTATAATCAACTTATATGACTTCAGAAAAAGAAAACTAAAGATTTTAAAATTTGAGATCATCATAAGTTTACAAATTTTAACTTAGAATTGATACCTTTCTGATCTTCAATCTTCATATGAAAAACATAGTTATGTTTTTTCATTAATTCTACTTATTGTCCTATAAAGGTGCTTTATTGTTTTCTTTAAATAGTTTATCACAACTTTTGTTAAATTTGTGGGCTGTATGTGAGTTTCTTTTTGCTATTGTAAATGGAGCCTGGGCTATCTTCTATTATTTCTTCCAAGTGGTTAATTTTTGACTTTTTATTTCTGTACATTAATTTTTAAATTAATTATTTTTCTGAGTTGCAGTTGGACTACATTTCCAAGGCTAGTCTCAAATTTATAGACTCAAGAGGTACTCTTGTCTCAGCCTCTTGAGTAGCTGGAACTGCAAGTATGAGTAGAATCTTATTTTCCACACCTGCTTGAACATTAATTTTGCATCTTTCCACTTTATAAAATATTTTTCTATTCCTAAGAGATTATATTGTTCTCTAAAAATATATTGTTTGTACATGAATGTGATTTCTATTTTTTTCCAAGTCTGTGCCTCCAATTGTTCTCTCATATTAAAATCATGGGCATTCTGGTTGGTTTCTGATTTTAGCAGTATACCAACACCTGATAGTAGCTTCAGGACCTGCAATTCAGTTCAGTTCTGTAACTAGCAGCCAAGAGATACATTGGTGCTAGTGGTGAGACCCTTGAGCCTGGTGTGAGGGGTGGGGTTGTTATTGTTGCTGTTGGATTTCTGTTTACAAACTTGCATTTCTACAGAAATCATTTAGACTTTATGTCTCTGCTGGTGGCTGTTTTGGTAAATCGAAGTTTTCTCTAGAAAATTACCTGTTTTATCTAGATATTCAAACTTGTTTGCATAGAACTGTTCAAATTGCTGGCTCCATTTTGATGACCCATGTCTTTTTTGTCCTTTGGTCTACATATTTGAGCTTTCTCTCTCTTTTTAAAATTACTCAATAGTTTGTAACTAGTGTCTCAAAATAACTTTTTTTGGCTCAGATATTATTTTTATAGTTTTTTAGTTATAATTCACCTATTTTACCTCTTATTATATTAATTTCTTCTAGATGTATTCTCTTGGTTTTCTTTTATGTTTTTGTACCTTTGTGACTCCAATATTTCTATTTACTTTTATTTATCAATGTAGATGATTAACCTATGAATATCTCCCAGTAATTACTTTTTTTGGTAGTTTTTTTTTTGAGGGGAGGGCTTGTTTGCTTTGCTTTTTGAGATAGGGTTTTGCTGTGTAGCACAAACTATCCTTGAGCTCAAAGTGATCCTCCTGCCTCTCCTCCCAAATGCTGGGCTTACAGATGTGTGCCACCACATATACCCTAATAACTGCTTTTGCTATATGTATACCATTTACCAGGTATGATATTTTCATTGTTAGTAGTAGTATTTTCAAGACTTAGAAATTTTTATTTTATTTTAATTGCAGAAATAATTTATAAATATGTGCACTGAAAATTATTTCCAAGTGAAAGCAATAAGTTGGATATTTTCTGAAGCTTTAGGACCTACACAGTCTCACTTCCTACAGATCTTCCAGCAAGTCCCTTGAAGTTCCTCAGAAATTGGAACCTGTGTAGCCCACTCCCAGGATTGGCTGTTGTTTTCAGTTTTACCAGTGAAGTTCTCCACCATGAGCAGTCTCCTTTTTTCCACCTGATGGTCTCTGGGTAATCACCCCTCTGCTTCTCTGTGCCTCCTCCTCTATTATAGATCTACTTTATCAATGTGATTAATTAGATTGGTGGATTTCCTAAATCTGAACTATTCTTAAGGGCCACAAATAAATTCTCTTTTTGGGTTTATTCTTAGGTGCTTAATAGTTTTGGTTGCTATTGTGAAAAGTGTCATATTTACCACTATATTTTTCTAATTGGTTATTGCTTGTCTATAGGAAAGCTATTGATTTTTGTATATTGATCTTGTATGTGGTCAGCTTGCTGAATTCTCTTATTAGTGCTAATAGTTTGTCAACTGATTTTCTTAGGTTTTCCTATGTAAGTGATAGTGTCATCTGCAAATAATCACAATTTGCCTCTTCTTATGGAATGTTCACACTTCTTATTGCTTCCCTTCTGTGATTGAATTAGAGAACATCAAGGACCATTTTGAATAGTAGTAATAATAAAAATCATTCTTGTCTTGTTCTTAATTTGAATTGGAATGCTTCTATTGTTTTACCATCTGGTAAGGCATTTGCTATCGAGTTTTTTGCTTCCTTTTATTAAAAATAAACTATGTATCAAATTAAGGATGTTCTTTTCCCAATTTATCAGTTTATTTTTATATCATTAATGTTAAATTTATTATAAAATTATGTTTTATGATCAATTCATTGGTACAATAAATTAAGTTATATATATTTATGCTGAACCATCTTAGCAATGTTGAGACAAATTCTCTTTATGTTTGACAAATTATTCTTTTAGTACACTGCCAGATTTAATTTGATAACATTTTATTCAGGTTGTACTTCACTGTTGAGAAAAGGGATTATATGGATTTTTCCCTCTCCTACTGTTTTTGTCTGGCTTGGTTTCAGGATGTAAGAGTAAAATGTGCAGGGTGGTCTTCTAAATATTTAGTCTTTTCTGAATATTTTAATAGTTTATGTATGATGAGAATTCTGTATTCCTCAAAGGCTTCCTCTCCTGTTTAGTGTCTGGTACTGCTATTGTGGTATTTTCATAAGTTGAACTGAGAGAATTTTCAACTTTTTATATACCCTAAAGTTAACTTGAATATATGGTAAATAATCTATTAACTGAAGGCAATATTGATCTCATTTATAATTTTCAGCCCAATGTTTTTCAAAATTGAAGCTCATTAATAAAATTTTGGAGTTTTATTAATGGTTACTGTTCTTTTTGTTTCTCTATCTCTTCTTCAAATAATTTTGGCTATGCTTCCTAGAAAACATAACTAAGAACTATGATTTTAAGTGACATATCAGTTGGTAGCAGATCATGGATGAATTTGTCATCCATGTTTGGGCATGAAAATCCAATCCTTGGTCTACACCTAACAGATTATCACCTGCAACTGATCACTCCCTGTATGAAGGATGCACTGGAGTCAAAACTCTGAGGGACCAAAGAGCCTCTGCCACAGAAGAGTGTGAATGAAAAAAGGAACCGTGCATTGCAGAAAGGTCTTTTCTAACTGTTCTACAGAGTTACGAAAGGAATGACAAGATCAATGCCCTAAAATTCTGGATAAATATAAGTCTCAAACCATTGATATTCTCTGTCTATAATAAAAATAAATTATACAGATCATAACTGGAAAGCAAGTTCAAAGTTTGATATGGAGAATTACTATAGGTCAGTATCATTTAAACTCACATTTTTCTTATGTGAATGTTTGGGCACTGACCAGAAAAGAAAGCATTTAGACAACTCTGACTGCCCAAAACCCTGCCCTTTGACCCTCCCTTCCCAGAAGAGATGACTCCACTTGTGTTGAGGCTATGGATGACACCTTGCAATCATTGTCAATAGAAGGAAATTGTAGGGTCATTCTGTGAAAGCCTTCTACTGGTACCTCCTAGTAAATCAAGAATGCATTTGTGTCAAAGCATCTTAGATTCAATGAAATAAAGTACTTTCCACAAAAATACACCTCAGTGAGATTTCTGGAAATCCACTGTGTCAGTTGTGTCATATATCCTCTCCTAAGGATGAGTTTCTTCATAGTTCATCCTTCTAGCATATTAAAGAGGAACTGTATCATTTGTCACTGACTCTGAGATGCACATTTTTCACATTAAAAATTATCATTATTATTTGCAGTACTGAAGATTGAACCCAGAGCCTTTGCATTGAGCTACAACCCCAGTCCTTGTGGGTTTTTTATTTTGAGCCAGGGTCTATTTAAGTTTATTTATTTATTTAAAGAGAAACAAAATCAGGGTAGAGGTAATACAGAATTCCAAAAAAAGATAAACAATAAGAAATCACTAGTTAATAAATTACATATTGTCCTCTTAGAAATTGTTGCTCAAGTTACAAAATTAAAGCATACAAAGTAGATAGTCAAACAGTGAGAGTGTAGACAGCTACTCATGCATGAATCTCTGCTTGTATTTCTATACTTTCTGTATTAGAGGGAAAAACAAAACTTAGCAAGACAAAACAAAACAAATTCCTATAAAAACATGAAACCAAAAAGTCATATAAAACCACAGTACAAGGTGAGCTACAGTGATTACTGTGTTGTTTCTTATTATCTTCAATAGAATGTCTATATCATTAGGCATAATTGAATATAATGAGTATAAAAAGTATAATTGAGTATAGCAGTAAATAACAATATTAGTAAAAATAAAATGTTGTAGACAGTATAAAACCTCAAAGGCAGGTAATAATCAAACCAGAGTGGATATTCTAGTGGATCTTGTCATCTTAAGTGCAGTTGCCTATACTCTCAGACTTGATACTATCAATCATAACAGCTTTGAATAAAATCTATCAATACAAAACAGCAATCCAACAAACCAGATTCGATTATGATCAGTCATGGTAAAACAGTGTAGCTTTTACAGAGTTTTACATTAAGTTAATAGGAAATTAAGGATGATTACCGCACTATATCCTGTTATTTTTGGGATTACTGTCTGTGCCCTCAAATCTAGTACAGGTAGAATGAGTGGAACAGAATATAATACATCTAAGCAGAGTAGTGTGAGTCATGTGGATTTTAAATCCTGGTGTACTATTTACAATATAGCATATCAAGGCCATCTATATTAGAGTTTCTAGTTATCCTTCTCTGCCTCATTTCTGCAATGCTATTTTTCTGCCTTTGTTTGTCTAGTTTTCTCATTCATTCTACTGCCCGCCCCATTCATTGAGGCCTTTCTGCCACTGTTCCTAAAATCCTGGTATTTTTTTCTGTTTCTCTAGAATGTCCTTCAGTATTCTCTGTAGTGTTGGATTGGTGATCACAAACTTCCCCCAGTTCCTCTTTGTCATGGAAGCATCTTGTTTCTCCATCAACTTCTAGAGACAGTTTTTCAGGGTACATCAATCTGGGCTGGAGGTTATTCTCTTTCAGGGCTTGGAATACTTCAAGCTCTTCTTGATCTGATGGTCTGTGTCAAGTCAGCTCACATTTCTTATTCTTAAATTGTAGATTCTCTTGTCATTTTCTAGCCTTTATATTGTTGCTGCCTGTTTCCTTGTTATTTTTAAGAGATCTTTCCTTTCATGATCACACATTGCAAACTTGTCTTCAAGTTTTGATACTCTATCCTTAGTTTCTTTTAAGCAGTTTTGCCAGCTTTCAATGGAGTTTTTAATTTCCTGGTAACCTCTTTGAATATACTTCATGTATTACATATTTTCTTTATATTCTTTATCAAATGCTTCTCTCCTTTTTTTGTGATTCCTCCCTTGTTCCATCTGTAACATCCTGAGAGATGCTTCCTGAGAGCATTTCTTTTATTACTCTACTCATATCCTGCTTTACCTGATTTCATATTTCAGTTTTGAGCTCATCTACAAGGTCCCAAAGATATCTCTTAATGTCCATTGAAGCCATGTCTGATGCTGTGTGTTTGCCACCCTTAGTCTCCCTTGTTTTTCCTTCTCCTGGATCAGTGCTGTCAGGGTTCTGGGCTAGGGGCCTCCTCCTGCCTCTCTCTTCTGTCATGGCCCTGGCTTCCTCCACACAGGTTACAGTGTAGGTCCCTGTCCCCTTCCCTGTTGGCCACGTTTCCTCTGAAGTATGCTGGCAAGGGAACTCTGCCCTCTCCTGGCTGCTCTTGTCACTGAGATGTAAGCAGGAGCTGCATATGCCTGCCCCTCCTCACCAGGCCAACCAAACTTCAGGGGCCTTCACCCAGTTAGTGCTTGCTAGGCACAGGGAATCGATTTAGAATGGCTCATTGGATCCTGGCCATGGGCACAGCCCAGTCCAAGCAAATCCCATGAATCTGCTCTGGGGAGGGAGCAACTAACTAAAGTCATTGTCACTCCCAGTTCAGGCTCCTCCTGCCAACATGTCGCCCATTTGGTTGTGCCTTTCCCGTGGGGGGGTCTCATTCCCAGCACTGAGCGTGGATTAATGAAGGTCCCTTCACCAGCTCCTCTCTCTATTGGGCTCACCAATCCCCAACTTCAGTGCTGCTGTGCTTCCTGTGAATGGCGGCAGGAATGAGTTTGGGCGGCTCTGCCTGCCAGCGTGGATTCAAGCTGGTGCAAACTTGGCGAGTCACCATGAAAAAGTTGTGTCCCATGATTTTTAGCTGTTTCAGTTATATTCCCAAAGTATTTGACAAGCTTTTTTACGTTTTAATTTCTTCTTGTGTCAAGAGGATCCATATCCTTCTGTCTGGGTCTCTCCAGGGTGTTTTATTCTGGCAAATGAGTTGTTTCTCCCAGGAGGCTTTGTATTTTGTTGCTCACTGATCAGCCATCTTGTCTTCTCTTCCCCCATCATTTTAATGTCTCTGAAATGGCAATACATTTTACAATCAAGGGTATATCATATCTTAACAGACAATAAACAAAAAGTTCTTCATAATGTAATATAAATGAGGTGCATTTGTCAGTGGATGGCCTTTTAGGTTAGCTGAAATATGGTGCTTGATGTTATATGATGGTCTTGAAATTTTGAGGCAACAGAAATCACATTTGGGCAGTCTGTATTCACCCATTTATTCAGTAACCCAAAAGGCTGTCAGCTTTGAGGGAAAATCAGAGAAAGTCAAAAAATCCTCCAATTGGGCTAGGCTGAAATAAGTAAGTAGATATTCCAGCTGGTCTCCATGATCCACCAAACCAGTCATGTTGAGGTCACCATGCAGATGGAATATATAGCAAACCCAAAGTAATACTGCAGAAGAAGCCCCAGGGTTTGTGAAGAAAGCCATGCCTTCTTTGGCAAGTAGCTAAATTTTCTTTCAAAAGCTTCTTTCTGAAGAGCCCCTCCAAATGATCCATACTTCCCATCTTGCAAGTGAAGAAACAATTCAGAGAAGTGAGTCAGGTTTAGAGGATGAAACCCCATGATGTCCTTTAAAAAGCTCATAGTCTTGGTGGAGAGAAAAGGACAGCAAGTGATTGCCCTTAATGTAAAACTCAATTTATTCTTATGGACCACAATGCCCATATCTGACCTCAAGTCATTCTCTATTCCCGCATTTCACCTGACACACACCATGAAGGCCTTCACATTAGTCAGAGTTCTGTTGCTGTGACCAAAATATCTACAATAAAAAACCTAATGGGGAGGAGTTATAGATGGCCAATCAGTGAGCAACAAAATATAGAGCCTCCCAGGGAGAAACAACTTGTATGCTAGAATAAAACATCCTGGAGAGATCCAGACAGAGGGAGATGGATCTTCTTGACACAGGAAGAAATTAAAACAAAAGAAGCTCATCAAACATGCAGACTCAGGGCTACAATTGGAACAGCTAAAATTAGTGGACACAGCGCTTTCACTGTGACCCACCAAGCCGCCAAAACTCATGCCGGTGGCAACCCACCATGACCTGCAGAGCCACCTGAACTCATTCCTGCCACAACTCACAGGAGCCACAGCCACACTGAAGTCAGGGGTTGGTGAGCCCAATGGAGAACAGAGCCAGCAAAGGGATCTTCACTAATTATGGTCAGTGCTAGAAATAACCCCCTCCCATGGGAAGGGTGCCACCAAATGGGCGACATGTTGGAATCGGGCAGGAGGAGCCTGAACTAGGAACAACAGTGACATCAGTTGGTTTGCTCCCTCCCCAGAGCAGATTCTTGGGATTTGATTGGCCTGTGTCATGCCCTGGTCAGGACCCAATAAGCCTTCCCAAACCGATTCCCTACACCTAGCACACACTAACCTGGTAAAGGCCCCTGAAGTTTGACTGGCCTGGTGGGGAGGGGCCAGCATACACAGCCCCTGCTTACACCTCAGTGACAAGAGCAAACAGGAGAGGGCAGAAATCCCTCACCAGAGTGCTTCAGAAGAACCATAACCAACAAGGAAAGGGGCTGAGATCTCCACTATACACCTATATGGAAGAAACCAAAAGCATGACAAGAGAGAGAAACAAGAAAAAGCCCCCAGCCCAAAACCCTGAAAACATTGATCCAGGAGAGGGAAAAACAAAAGAGACTGAGGGCAGCAAACATGCAACATCAGATACGGCTTCAATGGACATTAAGAGATATCTTTGGGACCTTGTAAATGAGCTCAAAACTGAAATATTAAATCAGGTAAAGCAAGATATAAGTAGATTAATAAAAGAAATGCTAAGCACCTCTCAAGAAGACACAGACAGAAGAAGGGAGGAACACAAAAAAGGAGAGAAACATTTGATAATGAATATAAAGAAAATCTAGAATACATGAAGCGCATTCAAAGAGATTACCAGGAAATTTAAAACTCCATTGAAAGCTGGCAAAACTGCTTAAAAGAAACTAAGGATAGAGTATCAAAACTTGAAGACAAGTTTGCAATGTGTGATCATGAAAGGAAATATCTCTTAAAAATAACAAGGAAACAGGCAGTAACAATACAAAGGCTAGAAGATAACAAGAGAATCTACAATTTAAGAATAAGAAACATGAACAAAGAAGCAAGAATACATACAGGTGAATTACAAAGGCTATTCATGGAAATAATTAAGGAAAACTTCCCAATCATGGGAAAAGAAAATGACATTTGATTGTGTGAGGCATACAGAACTCTAGCCACCTACAACCAAAACAGAGCTACTTCCAGATATATAATAATCAAGATACCAGAAATTCAATATAAAAACAATATTAAAAGCTTTCAGAGAAAAGAAACAGATTACCTATAAAGGAAAGCCCATCAAACCATAGCAGACTTCTCAACACAGACCATCAGATCAAGAAGAGCTTGGAGCAAAGTATTTCAAGCCCTGAAAGAAAATAACCTCCAGCCCAGATTGATGTACCCTGCAAAACTGTCACTAGAAGTTGATGGAGAAACAAGATACTTCCATGACAAAGAGGAACTGGGGAATTTGTGACCACCAATCCAACACTACAGAGAATACTGAAGGACATTCTAGAGAAAGAGAAAAAAATACTAGGATTTTAGGAACAGTAGCAGAAAGGCCTCAAAGAATGGGGCAGGTAGTAGAATGAAGGAGAAAAGTAGACAAACAAAGGCAGAAAAATAGCATAGCAGAAATGAGGCAGAGAAGGTTGGCTATAATCTCTAACATAGATGGCCTTGATACACTAAAAAAGAAGAGATAGGCAGAGTAGATCAGGAGGTAGGGTCCGCTGAGATGCTCTATATAGAAACTATAATCAACCTGAGAGAGGGTGTATGGACCAAAAATCAAATATGAGAAAACAATGCTCTATGTGATAGGGAGCCAGAGAGAAATAGGAGCAACTTGACCACCACCTTCAGATAGGTTGAAAAGACAGGATACTTATGTGCAGTAGAAAACTACTCAGCTATAAGGAAGGAAAACCTTGAGGCTTTTGTAGGTAAAGGAATACAACTTGAGATCAAGTTCAGGAGTGAGAAGGTTCAGAACCACTTAGGTGAAAAGCAGGTTGCCCCCCTAATCTAAAAACTGAGTGAATTGATGGGACCCAAAATGTGCAGCACCCTGTGGGTTGAAAGGGGATGAATAGCCTAAAAAAAGAAGGCAGAGGATATTGTTAATAGTGTACCAGGATTTAAAACCCACATTACTCACACCACTCTGCTTAGATGGATAATATTCTGTTCCAGTTTGTCTACTTGTACTAGATTTGAGGGCACAGACAGTTATCCCAACAATAGCAGGATATAGTGTGGTAATCATCCTTAATTTCCTATTAACTTAATCTAAAGCTCTGTATAACTTACACTGTTTTACAATGACTGATCTTAATCAAATCTGGGTTGTTAGATTGCTGTTTTGTACTGACAGATTTTATTCAAAGCTGTTATGATTGATAGTATCAAGTCTGAGAGCATAGGCAACTACATTGAAGATGTCAAGATTCACTAGAATGTCCACTCTAGTTTATTACCTGCCTTTGAAGTTTTACACTGCCTAAAATGTTTTATTTTTACTAATATTGTTAGGTACTGCTATATTCAATTATACTGCGATATTCAATTATGCCTGATGATATAGACAATTCTATTGAAGATAATAAGAGACAACACAGTAACCACTGTAGATCATCTTGTACTGTAGTTTTATATGACTTTTTGGTTTCATGTTTTTATAGGAATTTGTTTTGTTTTGTCTTACTATGTTTTGTTTTTTGCTCTAATACAGAAAGGATAGAAATACATGTAGAGATTCATGCACGTGTAGCTGTTTACAGTCTCACGGTTTGAATGTCTACTCTGTATGCTTTAATTTTGTAACTTGAGCAACAATTTCTAAGAGGACAATATGTAATTTATCAACTAGTGATTTCTTACTGTTTATCTTTTTTTCTTTAAATTCTGTATTATTTCTACCATTTTCATGTTTTATTTTCTCTTTAAATAATTTTTTTAAAAAACCTAATGGAGGAAAGGTTTATTTGAGGTTGTAGTTTCAGAGGTTTCAACCCATGGTTAGTTGTTGCTTTTGGGTCTGTGGAGGAGAACACCATGGTGGGGAATGGGTGACAGAGGAGACAGGGCAGCCAGGAAGCCAAGAAAGAGGGGATAAGTGTCCAAGTATTCCCTTTAAAGGCACACTCCCAGTGACTTAATTTCCTTCCAGCAGGTCCTGCTTTCTACAGGTTTCACCAGTTTCCAGTCCCAGTTCAAATTTCAATTCCCCAGGAAAACTTTCCCTGATCTCACTCTGTAGTCTTCCACTTCATTTCCCACATAGCTCTTGTCACCATCAAAAGGGACATTTGAAGTTGATGCTTGATATGCCTGGTGTTTTTCTTCTCCCACTAACTACAAGCTTCACCCTGAGGTATCTCTGATTCACCTGTTACATGATTCCTGTCTTCACAGAAATGAGTCTATCAAGAGACATATTCATTAAACAAATAATTAGACTGTTAATTAACTGTAAATAGGTCAAGCATAGAGGCACAGGACTTTCTCCCATTGCTCTTTCTACTTCTGGTTCCAAAGAGCACTCTTTTATTCTGAGAGCAACTATTGCTGCCAGATCTAGGTTTCCCCACAGTCTATTTGGATCCACACAGGAATCAGGCTTCATGTACAGAACAGGCCTACTTCTCCAAAGTTGTGGGGTCTAGCCAGGCTTGTGATATCTGTTGTAATCTAACTCTTAGCGCCACCATTCTGTTCTGTATGCTCCATGCCCTTTGACCTTAAAAAAAAAAAACAGGATGTCCTGTTTCCTCAGGAATGCACAGGTGTGGTGCCCCCCACATCTTTGCATTTTTTCCATTTATAAACCACCCCCAAATCTTAGCCTAGTTGCACAGCAGTGTAAATTCCACCCTCACTCTGTGTCACTGGATACCAGCCTAAATAAATAAGCGCTCTCTTCTTTTCCCTTCAAGATGTCTTGGCCTTTTTATTCTTTTTGCCTTTTTACAATCTTCATTTTATTTTGGGGTGCAGCCTTTTGGGGTACAACATTTGGGGGCTCATCTGGGGTTAACCCCAAGGACCCCCAAAGGGGCCCCCCTTTTCTTTTCTCAATTCATTTCATTGGGTTGGTACTCTGTATCTTTTTTATGTATGCTTTTCCTTGGTTTGTTTGTATTTTGGGGCACATTTGCATTTGGTAGAGGAGCCTGAGTGCCCTTTCTGCACTGGAGTGGGACACCCTTGGGGTTTGGGGGCATTTTGCCCATTGGTATGGTCAGGTATTGGAATTTACCCATTTGTAATTTGTACGGTCGGGTACAAATTTGTAGTTTGTGAACCAGGAACTGCTTTTTGCTCAACTCCACTCCAGATCTAATGCTGCCTAGGGGATTTCACTGGTATTTCCTTCTAGGATGCTCAAAAGTGGATGGAAGAGGGTGTGTGTGCATTGTTTGTGTTTTTGTGTCTCTGTGTTGCCTTATTGTGTGTGTGTTTAACCGACCATTTTCTTACTAGTCACCATGGGACAAGGTTCTTCATCTGTGCCTTTAACTTCTCTAACTCTAGTTCTTAATCATTTTAAGGAATTTAAGCAAAGAGCCCAGGGATATGGAGAACCTGTTCATCCCAGGAGACTTCTCGTGCTCGCTTCCTTGGAGTGGCCTTGTGGAGTCCCTGAATGGCCATCTGTCAGTAGCTTAGACATGGCTATCATGGAGGCAGTCCAGAGATACGTCTTCAGCCCTCCGACTCATCCTGACCAAATTGTCTATATACAGATTTGATCTTATTTTTCATTCTCCTCCCTGGTTAAGAAAAGTTTGTTAAGGCTTCCAGGAAGCAGCCCAGTAACCCTCCGTTGCTAGCACTGCTAAGAGAAAAACTGAAACCTAAACTACCTTCCCCACCGGTCCTACTGGAGGGAGATGTGGAGGAGCTGCTACCGGCCCCTTACGCCCTGTCAGTGCCACCCGCGGCACCGCCGGAAGAAGAGGAACCTCCTCATCATCCACCGAGCCCTATCTGGACCAGGAGCCGACCACACCCGGAGTCATCAGATTCCTCCTCCACTGCCCCCTACTCCCACACTTTGCCCCTTGTGGGAGATGCCCAACTCTAAGCCCCCATTTTTGTCTATGTTCCTTTCTCTACTTCCTATCTATATAATTGGCAAAGGCAAAACCCACCGTTCTCTAAAGACCCCCAAGTTCTCATTTCTCTCTTAGAATCCATTTTCTCTACCCATCGTCCCACTTGGGTTGATTGTCAACATATATTGCAGGTGTTATTCACCACCGAGGAAAGAGAGCATATTCAGGCATTGGGACAAAGGGCAGTGCTGGATCCAGATGGAAATTTGTCCTTGGACCCAGATCACCTGAACCAGAATTTCCCTTTATCTCAACCTGACTGGAACCCCAACACCACGGAAGGTAGGGAGGCTCTAGCCCAGTATTGCCAGTTGTTCCTTAGAGCCCTCAGGGGTGCCACCAAGAGACCCATAAACAAATCTGCCCTAGTTTTCAGTGGTAAGACAATTGGCTACTAAATCTCCATCGGGTTATCTAGAGTGGTTATTAGAGGCCTATTGTCCTTATACACCCATAGACCCGGTTGCACCTGAGAATGCAAGGGCATTAATTGTCGCCTTTGTTATTCAATTGGCCCCAGATGTTTAAAAAAGTTGCAAAAGCTTGAGGGACTTGAAGGGATGCCCCTTAGTCAGCTTGTAGAAATTGCTCATAAAGTATTTGATAATCGGGAGAGCTGGCAGGAGATCAATGGTAAAAAGGTAACCAAGGTGCTGGAAATCTTAAGTACAAGAGTTATGCCCCCAGATAGCAAAGACAAGGATAACAAAAGAGGCAAGGAGCACCCTCCACGAATAAGGATCAATGTGCTTATTGCAGAGAAATGGGACATTGGCGTAGAAATTGCCCCAGACTAAAAGAGAAAAGAGAAAAAGATGCAAAGATTCTATTATCCCGAGATTGAGGGGGTCGGGGCTCTGCTGCCCCCCCTTGAGCCCAAGCTAACCTTACAAGTGGTGGGGGGGCAACCCGTTGATTTTCTGGTAGACTCGGGAGCGGCTCATTCTGTTTTGACACAGCCATTAGGGACTCTGACAAAAAAGAAACTGAAAGTATTAGGAGCCACTGGTACTGAAAAGGTCTATCCAAAACTGCAAGCCTGGCTTGCCAGACCTGGGCAGAAGACTATCTCTCATGAGTTTCTCTGGGTGCTGGAGTGTCCGGATCCCCTTTTAGGGCAGGACCTTTTACACAAACTAAAGGTCCAACTCAGTTTTGAAGCAGCTGCTCCAACCGTGATGCTAGGCTCTGAAGCACCTGATGAAATCCATAGCACAAAGGTGTATGTTCTCTATCCTGAGGGGAAAGGACACCTCTTGCTAGAAGAACCTAAGGTGTTAGGTCATGAATGGCTCCTGCAGCACTGGAAACAGGAGATCCCTAACGTTTGGGCAGAGGACAATCCCCCAGGCCTAGCCATACATCAGATTCCCTTGGTCATAGAGCTCCTCCCGCAGGCAACCCCGATCCAGCTCAAGCAATATCCTATAAATCTGCAGGCACACCAAGGCATTGCTAAGCATATAGCAAGGCTAAAAGAATATAATATCTTAAAACCTTGTGTTTCTTCCTGGAACACTCCATTACTGCCTGTCCAAAAGCCTGGAATCCAAGATTACCGACCAGTGCAGGATCTCCAAGAGGTAAGCAAGTGAGTCATGACTCTCTACCCTACTGTGCCCAACCCCTATATGTTGCTAAGCTCGCTGAGCCCAGATCGAACTTGGTACACAGTACTGGACCTGAAGGATGCTCTCTTTACCCTGCCCATCGCTCCAGTAAGCCAACCTATCTTTGCCTTTAAATGGACTGATCCTGTGTCAGGAATGTCTGAACAACTAACTTGAACATGCCTACCTCAGGGATTCAAAAATGTGCCCACCCTATTCGATGAGGACCTGGCCAGAGATCTCATGAACTACAGAGAGGAGTACCCCAATGTAAGGCTGTTGTAGTGTGTTAATGACCTCCTGATAGCCACTGATTCTCATGAGAACTGTATAAGTGCCACTGAGGCCCTTTTGTGGACTCTTAAGTAAGCTAGGATATAAAGTTTCTGCTAAAAAGGCCCAGCTCTATCAGCAGTGTGTAACCTAACTGGGATACCAAATTCATGAAGGAAAAAGGACTCTGTCCTCTCAAAGAATACAGGCTATCTTACGGATACCTGTTCCCAAGACAAAAAAACAGATGTGAGAATTTTTGGGAGCTGTAGGGTATTGCAGGCTTTGGATCATTAATTTTACATAGGCGGCACAACCTCTCTATGATGCTTTAAAGGGGATTACACAAGACCCCCTAAAATAGACTGATACTCAAGATCAGGCCTTCAGTCAGCTAAAGTGGGCCCTCACTGAAGCACCTGCACTGGTTTTGCCTGACTTACACAAGCCCTTCTCTCTCTATGTTGACAGAAAAAGGAACATAGCTAAAGGAGTATTAACTCATAGCTTGGGACCTTGGCAATGTTCAGTGGCCTATCTATCCAAGAGACTTGATAATGTGGCCACTGGGTGGCCTCCTTGTCTGCGAATAATAGCTGCAGTGGCCTTATTGGTAAAGGAGGCTCAAAAGTTGACTTTTGGACAGAAGCTTATTGTTGTTCCCTCACACTCCCTGGAAACTCTAATCAAGGCCCCATCCAATGCCAGGATTATGCATTATCAGGCCCTACTTCTAGACCCCGCCTCCATTGGTTATAAGACAACCACAGTGTTGAATCCTGCCACGTTGCTTCCTGATGATGATCCTTCCACGCCTCTCCACAACTGTTCTGAGGTAATTGTTCACCTCCAAAGTCTCCAACCAGATTTGACTGACATGCCCTTGCCTGAGGACCCCTCATACTTCTCTGACAGGAGTAACTATATCCATCAAGGTAAGAGAGTTGCGGGTGCAGCAGTTACTACTGAATCCCAAGTTTTGTGGGAGCAAGCCCTGGAGCTATGTACATCTGCTCATAAGTCTGAGTTTATTGCTCTCACTGAGGCTCTCAAACTGGCAGAAGGGAAGTGGGTCAATATCTATACTGACAGCAGATATGCATTTGCAATGGCCCATGTCCATGAGACCATTTATCAAGAACAAAGCCTGTTGACCTCTGGGGGACAAAATATCAAAAATGTCCCCCAGATACCTGATCCACTGGCTGCCATCTGGGTGCCAGAAAAGGTTGTAACCATACATTGTAGGGCCCATGATCCTGTTATAAGGGGAAACAACTTGGCAGATGCCACAGCCCAAAAGGCAGCTACAAAATCAGTGGGGACCAAGAAGGCCCCGACATTATTGTTGATTCCTCCCACTTTGTCAGAACCTGTGTATACTCAAAAGGACCTCCATCTAGCAACCCAGCTCCATGCCAAGCCTAATATCCCTGGAGGCTGGTATCAGCTGCCTGACAAGCGATTCCTATTGCCAGAGGCACTCGGGAGGGAACTTATTCAACAGGCTCATAGGTCAGCTCATTTGGGAGGATGAAAACTGGCTGATCTCTGTCAGAACAACTGTCCAAGCTTGCCCAGTCTGCAAGCCTCAGATGCCCACAACGTCAACTTGTAAATCCAAAACAACAACTGCCAATTGAGGCAGCGTTTTCGAGGAACCATGCCAGGAGAACATTGGGAAATAGACTTTACTGAAATGGGAAAGCCAGGGCTACAAGGACATAAATATTTGTTGGTAATGGTAGACACTTTCACTGGCTGGGTAGAAGCATACCCTACCAAGTCAGAGTCAGCTCTCATAGTAGTAAAAAACTCATATGAGATCATACCCCAATTCAGCTTGCCTTTATCTATGGGGTCGGATAATGGCCCGGCTTTCATAGCCCAAGTGACCCAAAAATTAACTCAGGCTTTACAGATTGATTGGAAACTTCATTGCACGTACTGACCTCAAAGCTCAAGACAAGGAAAAAAGGAAAAATAGGACTTTACAATGGTGATAACTAAAATGGCCTTAAAAACTGGCAAAAACTGGGTGAGTCTCCTTTCTCTTGCCCTCTTGCGTGCTCCTTGTACTCCTTATGTTGCTGGAATTTCCCCTTTTGAAACACTAATATGGGAGACCTCCACCCCTCATCCCTAAGATATGTGAGAAAAAGCTTGCTGATCTTGCTAACCAGGACCTTATTAAATCCCTCCAGGCAATTCAGCTGATCCTGACTTCAACTCACGGCTTGAGGCCTCTTCAAGGGACATTGATTGTAGTCTGGCTTCTGAAGATCTGGGGTTGTTTTTCCTTTCTTTTTAAATTTTATTTTATTTTTAATGGCAGCTAACGGTATTCAGATTACAGTTAAATTGTGGCCTTTTAAAAAAGATATGTTCTTGGATTATTTAAAACATGCAAGCCTTATATTTTTAATCAGATGAAATATGTATAAAATTAATGAGTTTTTCTGATTATAGATTCATCATGACTTTTCAGTACAATCAATTGTGATATTTACAGTATATGCTAAAATTCAGAATTTTCCAAATACTGAAATTCTACCAGCATTCTTTGTTAAGCCGTGCATGCAAAATTTTAAATTTTTATATTGTCACCTAAAATTTGCATGAAATATGTTTGAAGTATTTCAAATTTACAGTGAAGTGTAGCATTTTAAGGTAGTAAAAACACATGGAATGATTCAATATTTTAGACTACTAAAAGAAAATCACTTCAAGGATTTTATTAAAAGTTTTAATGTTGTCTGAAAAGTGAGAGAAAGAAAATTAACTGGTAATAAGTAAAAAAAAAAAAAAGAGGGACAGAGAAAGTGGTTTTGTCTTCAAGTAAAATGTCTGGCTGTGCCAAAATGTAAAAAAAATTTAAAAACTCAACTTAAAGGTGTATAGTAAGTTATAAAAAGATTGAAGAGATATAAATTTTATTTGCCTTGACTTATAGTACCTGCCAGTAACAGGTTTGAAAAGAAGCAAATCTGTTCAGAATTTGACAGTATTAGATAAGTTTTAGCGATTTATTCATAAGACTGGTAAACCTTTACTGCAAAATGTTTCCAGTAAAATGAGATTATACTCTCAGTATTGTTCATACTCACCCGAGAAGGAATTCTTCTGTTATGCCTAGAAAGGTGTTACTTGAAATTGAGATGGCTAGATCAATAAGATTAAGTATATCTAGTTTCATAGTAGAAGACCAAAACTATAGACACCTCACTACCCACATTAACCAAGACCTAGCTAGCCTTGGCAACTCTATATCTAAATTAAAAGATTCTCTAAGCTCCTTAGCTGAAATGGTTTTACAAAATCGCGGAGGCTTGGACCTTCTTTGTCTAAAAGAGGGAGGTCTCTGTTTGACCTTAGGGAAAACCTGTTGCCTATATACAAACCACTCTGGAGTTATTAGACAAAATATGGCTGCCCTTAAGAAACACCCACAGAAAAGGGAACAAGCTCAACTGACAGAACAAAATTGATTTAAACGTTGGTTCTCATTGTCCTCTTGGTTGTCCACCCTCATATCAGCACCCATAGGACCCCTAATAGTGCTTTTAGTGGGTGTAACTATCGGTCCCTGTATCATAAATAAACTGGTATCTTATGTAAAAGGCCAAATACAGGCTGTCAAGCTGATGATCTTAGCTACCCAGGGTTATAAGCTAGTACCTATAGATTCAACTATGAGCCAATGATTTGGCTCACTGACAAAAATCAGTGGGGAATGTTGTAATCTAACTCTTAGCGCTGCCATTCTGTTCTGTATGGGCCATGCCCTTTGACCTTTAAAAAAAAAACAGGATGTCCTGTTTCCTCAGGAATGCACAGGTGTGGTGCCCCCCACATCTTTGCGGTTTTTTCCTTTTATAAACCACCCCCATATCTTAGCCTAGTTGCACAGCAGTGTAAATTCCACCCTCACTCTGTGTCACTGGATACCAGCCTAAATAAATAAGCACTCTCTTCTTTTCCCTCCAAGACGTCTTGGCCTTTTTATTCTTTTTGCCTTTTTACAATTTTCATTTTATTTTGGGGTGCAGCCTTTTGGGGTACAACAATATCTAGGCAAGAACAGGCAACAACATTTATACATAGCTAGATGTGCTGCTCTTCAAGTGCCCCCATGAGGATCTTTGGCAGGTCTTGATTTGGGGTCTGGCATCCTTAATACCTTACAAACTTTACCCCATGTAGCACAGTCATTTTACGTGTCCTTCACTTTAGCAAGCCGGTTTACAGAGGCTAAAATTGGGAGCTTCTTCCCCTTTCACTTCTAATCTTCCTCAGAGCTTCTACCAGTCTTTCTAAGGGGACCAGAAAATTTCTTCCCTCGAGGGATTATTTCTATCTCATGCTTGCTTGGAGGTGTGGTTTGGACCCTTTTGTTGATCAACCTAGTGAAGGTGCTAGCTGTACTAGAAAAATTCCAGGAAGCTCCAGAGAAAATCTAGAGACCAACCCACTGACACCTTCATCAGAAGAGGCATAAGGAAGGGTCTGGAGCTCATCTTGACACACACATCCTCCCCATCAGCCTGTTTCATTCCACTGCCTCATACATAGTAGCATTTAATGAACATAGTAACACAATGAATTAATGGTATTAAGTATCATTGGTTTATTTAAAAAATTAAATGTCCCAGGCACTGTGTGAATGGTTTACGTAGATTGTTGGTATTTCGTTTAAGCGGGTACTATTACAATTAAAATTCCTCATATGAAGAAAGAAGTGCAGAGAAATTAAACGACTTCTCAACACCATAAAGTTCTGGGCGCTCTTTTCATTACCCACGGTGCAGTGGAGCAACACAGAGGGTACCCGCCATAAAGCAGGCTGCGCAGTACCACGAACTAGCAGCCAAGCGGGAACACAGAACTGAAATCCGCCCAGCACGGCCACTACCGAGCCCTCGCAATGCGTTTCCCGCCGGTTCTGTTTTCACCACGCACAGACCGGAAGTGTGTCTGTGGGCCCCGTTTTTAAAGCGCACAATCGGAAGTTTCTGCTAGTGGCTTCACGTTGTTTAGAAAGCTGCGGTACAGACCTCAGCGTAGGGACGCCGGTGCGGAAGCGCAGGGGTAAAAGAAGGAATCTGATAGGGTCATTAGGGATACCCAAGCGGCAAGGTACCGGTACAACCCCGACCAGACCTGGACCATCTTCCTCTCTGCCCGCCTCTTCACCCCAACTCCACTTGGGTGTGAAGTGTCCCTGCCCTCCGACCTGAGCCTGGTTCCTCCTTAGGCACCAACCCTTGACCCCGGGTCCCCCCGCAACACTCAGGCGCGATGGCTACGGGCGCGGATGTACGGGACATTCTAGAACTCGGGGGTCCAGAGGGAGATGCAACCTCTGGGACCATCAGCAAAAAGGACATTATCAACCCGGACAAGGTAATGGGGGCACCTGAGAGCACTGGGTAGGGGGACAGACAGGGTGGGGCGGGATGACAGTGGAAGAGATAGGGGTAGTGATGGAGTGCTTTTGCTCCAGTGAGATGCACGATTAAAAGGTGTGGCAGAACGGGATATAGAACATGTATTATTCTTAATGAGACGATGTTAGAAGTGTAACACCGTGGGAGATGGTGGGTACCAAGTGTGGGAAACTTCCAAGAGATAAAGGGAGTAGAATGTGGCACTCCTAAATTATTGGTTAGGGGAGTCAAAGACATTGTGACAGTCTAGAGGTGGGGCAAGGATTTTCTGCTTTGATAGTTCAGAGCTCTACTCAGTTGGTAGGAGTGGGGAGAATTGGGAATTCTAAGAGAAAGTTTCTGTTCTTTATAGAGTGTCATTATAATGAGTCAGTATGTGTGTCACTGTGCCTGTAGGTGATGGTTTGTTCAGGGATTTTGCTGAACTACAGAATTTTCAAGAAAAGTGGTCTAGGCTATGGTTGTTTTCCTGTGGTTTCATTAGAAAAAATCCAAGAAGTCATCAGAGACACTGACCTTCAAGAGGCCTGAGGGCATGCACCGGGAGGTCTATGCACTGCTGTACTCTGACAAGAAGCAAGTATTGGAACCCCCAGTCACTTGTGCTCCAGCCCCTGGTCCACCTGCTATGTCTCTAACTCCTGGTTTCCCTTCCACTTCCCCCCACATCCCCTTCCCAGCTAGGGCTCTTGCTTGCTTGGCAGGATGCAAGAGGAGCCTAGATGTCTTGCTCTAGAATGTTACTTGCTCAAGGACAGATTAACTGTTTGGGCCCAGATGCTCTCTACACACCTTGTGATTCTAACCTTCTACCTCCCTAAATCCTTCTGGCAGAGATGCACCTCCACTACTACCCAGTGACACTGGTCAGGGCTACCGCACAGTGAAGGCCAAGTTAGGCTCCAAGAAGGTTCGGCCTTGGAAGTGGATGCCATTCACCAACCCAGCACGCAAGGATGGAGCCATGTTCTTTCACTGGCGTCGGGCAGCAGAGGAGGGCAAGGACTACCCCTTTGCCAGGTTCAATAAGGTGAGCTACCACCATTCAGACAGGCCAGTGCTGGCCACCTGCTCTGGGCCACTTTCAGGAGCCTTCCAGTCTCCTAATATTGACTCCAGAAACCTGCTGAAGCCCAGCCATGATAACCCACTCAGTCCTTGAGTCATGTAAAGGCACAGTGGGTCTCTGGGGGTCTGTGCCTATGGGAGTCTGTCCTTTCCTGTACCTATCCTGGTTTTTGGTGGTTCCTCTTGGCTTTTCAAATATTGCTGTTCCACAGAGCTGTATTGGAGGTACTTTACTCCTAGTTTATACTTTTCCGGTATTGTGTCTCATTGACCATGTGGATTTCAGTTATCCTTTATAAGCCAGTGACCCAAAGTTAGTATAGCCAGATATTCAAAGCAACTGTTTCCACATATTCAGTCATTTACTAACATCTCCATATGAGTGCACCATATGTACCTCACATTGAAGAAATACGCTTGAGCATAATTTACAATCTTCTTTTTCTTTATCCTTTGCACCAGACATGTTCTTTAGCCCAGCACATGTTACCATTATCCTTGGAAATTGCCCACACTAGAAACTGAGGAATTATCCTTATCTGAGCCTTTTCCCTTAGATCTCAACAACAGGACAAAAATAAGGGAAGACAGATATCAAAAATTTAAGAAAATAAATTGGATTATGTCAGTTAGGAGCAGTGTATAAAACCAGAATATGAATTGATACGAAAAAAAGATAGGGAAATTGTAGGTGTGGGGCGGCCTATTTTAGATGGGGTGGTCAGGGAAGGCCTTTGAGAAAGTGGCATTTGAGCTAGACCTCAAATTCATTTAATCATCAAGCAATACATCTCAGTGATATCTTGGTAGACCTCAGTGATGTATCTAATTTTTAAGCTCTGCTGATTCTGCTTCCATAATAAATCATGTCTCTGCCTTTATCCATCTTCTAGGTGAGCACCCTTACCCAGATTTTCCCGGCCAGTGAGAGGCAGAGCTAGACTGAGCTAGGATTTCGTAGCCCATGATTGTACCCATGATCTCACAGTTGCTGCAGCTTGGAACAGTTTAGACTTAGAGCGAAAGGCTCTAGACATAGGACTGCAAAATCCAACTTCTGCCCTTAAACCAGGAGTATTCAAACATTCTTATACACCTTCTCCTGGACTGCACACAGATTTTACAGACTGAGCGTGGCCAGGTGTGAATCCATTAGTCCCAATATCTCAAACCAACTTTTCCTACTTCTAACCATTGTCCTTAGGCCACTTCAGGTCCAGAGGAGAGAGAGGCTGGGAATATAAGATAGAAAAGAGACATTCAAAAGCTAAGTCATCAGACAGCAGTGGGAGAGAAGTCAGATGAGACAAATTGAGGTGCAGACAAAAGAATATTCATTTTGCATTTAGTAAATATCTCTCCATGCCAAGTGAAAGCATAGGCATTGAGGATATATGAATGAACCAGATATATTGTCTGCCCCCAGAAACTTCTTATGACTTAGGCAGGTGGAAAAAGAAAGAAGCAAGAACACACTAGTGGGATATATGTGATATTGGGAGAGTCTGAAGGTCATGGAAGCTTCCTAGAGTAGTTAGAGCCTGAGAGGTCCTGAAGGGTGTCTCCAGGCAGTACTAGGCAAGGCAGTACAGTGACTTTTTCTGTCAGAAAGAACAACACAAGCAAAGGCATAGGTAGAAATGTTAAGTGGTATGGGGTGCTAGGGGCATTTCCATGCTTGAAACTTAAGAGCCCACAGTAGGGCACAGTAAGAATCTAAGCAGTCAGCAAGGGCTTCTGCTCAGGCAGGGCCTTGGTAACAAGGCTCAAGAATTCGGGCTATGCCCGGATTGTCCATGGTAGTCACTATTTTGGGTTTTTTTTTTTTCTTTTTCTTGGAGAGATGGCAGAACAGTCTCCTTTATAATGTCCTAATTATTTTTTCCTGGCAACTGCTGGCATTCTGAAATAAATAAATGGGCCTCAAACTGCTTTCAGTAGCCACTGACAGATTTTCACCAGAGTAGTGTCAGGATAAGATCTGAGTTTCTGAAAGATTTGGTGGTTAGAGTGAAGAATGAAGTTGGAGTCAAATGAAGATTTGTTCCTTCCCCCAGGTTCCCCTCTCAGCAAGGAGCTCCCTGGCTACTCTTGCTTAGGCCAGAATCACAGGAGCTGTCTGTGGCACAGCTTCCACTGCATGTCAGCTCACCCACGGCTTTTATTGCCTAAAACCACTCAGTCTGCTCCATCCTCTGCCTTCCACTGGTGTGGCGTTCATTTAGACTTTTCCATATCTCACCTGTGTCACTGCCAAAGTCAGCCAGCAGATGGCCTAGACTCTTGCCTCACCCCTGCATCTTCACTGCTACCAGGGTAGCTGGTCTTTGATACAAGTTTTACCCTTCTCAAAACTAACTCCATGGGTTCCCATCCCCATATGATGTATTCCAGACTTCTTAGCAGGGTGCACAGGTCTGGCTGCTGCTGACCTGACAGACTTTCTCATGCTTCCTCCTAAATCAGACTTTGTTTCCCACCACGTCCCTAGTTGCAGGCCACATACACGAAGTTGTTTTCTTTCCTGGGTGGGTTCATGCCAGCCCTCTACCTAGGCTTTCTTTCCCCCTCTTCCCACACTACTACTTAAGACTGAACTAGGCCTCTTTTCTTCTTTGACTCTTTCAACTTGTGTCCCCAGACTGGACCCAGTGTCATTTGGTATACCCTAAACGTAACTTTGTCATCAAACATGCCATACTATGCTAAAATGATTATTTCATTTAAGCTGGACCGTGAGCTGGGAGGCAAAGATCCGGCTCTGTCCCTCACTTAGGTAGAGCAGCCCATGATAAATACTGTTGAGTGAATGAAAGAATGACTTTCCTACATGCTATAAAATCCTTGAGAGCAAGATTGGCCATCAGTTCCTAAGGTATGGTAGTTTTTACAGTTGAATGGAATTAAGTGCATAGTAATGATCTGTAACCAAATCAGGCAACTAACAGAGTCTCCAGACGAGTTGTACCAGGAAGAGATCAAAACAATGAGAATGTTACTTAGATGGAGGTACTTGGAAATGAGAAGGTACTTCAGGCTAAAACAGGTGATGAGGAAAGTCTGGTATCTTCTCGAAATCATCAGTCATTTGGCTGGCACTTAGGGTCCATGAGGGACAGTGGCTATAGAAGGCCAGAATATCCACTCATGCTCATTGGTCAATTCACTGACTATTCCCTAATAGTTGTAATGTACAGAGCCTTAAAGGCAGGAAATGAACTGGATAACCCTTGTTTTTGAGGAGTTTATAAATTGGTCTAAAATACACTTTATCTTGGAGGTAGGAGACTTTGAGGGGGTTATGAATGACATCATTAGACTGGTAAAGGTAATAAAATCATTTAAAAAAATAAAAGATAGTAAAGCCTGTGCTTTTTCAAATTATATTCAGCAATGCAGTTATCAACAAAAGTTTTTCATTGCCCCCTCTCAATTCCTGTTCTTACCATGGACTACTGATGTCAGCCTGCAGACAGCATAGGTCCACACTGGGCTCTTTAAGTAGCACTGTTCAGCGTGGTCAAATCTGCAGTCAAAATTGGAAGAGTCTTGATTGGAAGAGGCCCGAATAGGAGGAGAAAGACTGATGGGGAGGCTGTATGATCTAGGCAAGTGATGGTCTGGCCTAGAACGTGGCAGTGCAGAGATTTTGGAAATAAAGCCAAAGACTTGGTGAAAAGAAAGAATTAAAGAGTATCTCAGGTTTCTGGCTTGAGAAACTGGATTAAGTGACAGTATGTGTACTGAGGTCTAGACAGAGGAAATGTGAGTCTAAGGGAAGATGACAGTACTAAGCATGTTCAGCTTGAGGTATATGTAGGAGGTCAACAAGCAGCTGGAAAGTACTAGTTGTGATCTTCAAAGCGAAAATTCACCAGTTCAGTCTAGCATGACTCCTCTGTTGGGTCTCTACCTGACAGAACCAGCTTTGTAGTTATGTTCTTTGTCTCTAGGGAGGCTTAAGGGATGGGGCTTGGGTTAGGACAGGAAGGGGTTTTGGCAGGGCTGATTATGTTGAAGCTAGGATTCAACCCAGGTTTTTGTAGATACTCTGAGGGAGCGGCAAGTCCCACTGTGGCCACTGGGTGGCAATAGTACTTCAGTTTAGAGTTACTCGGAGTAGAGGTTTCTTGGCCTTCTTCCTCTGCCTGGTGTATTTAGCCATCTGCCTGACTCCGAAGTTGACCTTTGGACTCCACAGAAGTGCTTACAAGTGGGCCCCTCACCTTTACCGTGGGGGCAATACCTGTGGCCTGTAACAAGCCTCTGGAGTTGAAGACAAGGTAAAGCTGTTCTGGAACTGAATCAGGCAGGCGATAGTCTTAGAGATAGGTTCTTTCCTTACTCCAGGCTTCCTTCCATAGGGAACACAGGCTAAGGATTTGCCTTTGTCCAGCCTAGAGATTAGCTACAAATAGGCGGGAGGGGCTATGGTCACAGGGATGGAGCCCCCAGGCATGACATGACATGGGCGTGTCCGTACTGTGTCCTCTGTGTCAGTAGACCGTGCAGGTGCCTGTGTATTCAGAGCAGGAGTACCAGCTCTACCTCCACGATGATGCTTGGACTAAAGCAGAAACCGACCACCTCTTTGACCTCAGCCGCCGCTTTGACCTGCGTTTTGTAGTTATCCATGACCGGTATGACCACCAGCAGTTCAAGGTAAGCTGTGTACACCTGCATGTGTGCCCAGGCTTAGCCTGGTAGGCCCTACCTTAATCACATCCTATGCCTGTGCACCTGACTGTTTATCTCCGGCCTGTTCGACCCTCAGAAGCGTTCTGTGGAAGACCTGAAGGAGCGGTACTATCACATCTGTGCCAAGCTTGCAAATGTGCGGGCTGTGCCAGGTACAGACCTCAAGATTCCAGTATTTGACGCTGGGCATGAGCGGCGGCGGAAGGAACAGCTCGAGCGTCTCTATAACCGGACCCCAGAGCAGGTCAGCCCTGAGCTCCTCATACCTTTCACCCAACCCCCAAAGCCTAATTGCTTACTACCTCCGTCCGCCATGCACTCAACGCCTTCGCCCCAGCCTGTTGCTGACTCTCACTGCTCTCCTGTAGCCCTCTCCGCCTCTTCTACCTCATATCCCTTTACAGATAGCCCAGCGCCCTGTGCCCCCTTGCTACACAGTGCCCTCGCATGCTCTCAGCATCTCTCACCTTCCCAGGTGGCAGAGGAGGAATACCTGCTACAGGAACTGCGCAAGATTGAGGCCCGGAAGAAGGAACGTGAAAAGCGCAGCCAGGACCTGCAGAAGCTGATTACTGCAGCAGACACCACTGCAGAGCAGCGGCGCACAGAGCGCAAGGCCCCCAAGAAGAAGCTACCCCAGAAAAAGGAGGCTGAGAAGCCGGTACGGAGATGGAGCCAGCCCAGCTCCGGGTGGAGGATGGCAGAGAGCATCATCCTGAATGGGAGCTCTGAGAGGGCCCAGAGCTGGTGACATGCTGGGGCTGATCTTGGCCCCACTCCCTGTGACACCTTGGTCTCCTTAACTCCGTCTCCCTCAGGCTGTTCCAGAGACCGCAGGCATCAAGTTTCCAGACTTCAAGTCTGCAGGAGTCACGCTACGGAGCCAGCGGGTACGTGAGTTACCTACCTCCTTTTATCTGAGCCCTGGGCTCCAGGCAGCCTGAGTTGGAGCTGGAGCAACAGGACAGGTGGTTGTAGATTAAAGTGGCCTTTCCAGGATCATAGGACATGGTCAGGCTTCAGTCAACTTTCACTATGTTCCATTTCCTGGCTATTTCCTTTTCTGGCCCTCAGCAACCTCTAGCCCCAGTGCCAACCCCAACCCCTAACCCCCCACTGCCTTTAGCTGTCTTCATCTTCAGTCTGTCTGGGGAGAGGGCATTAGCTGTCTGGGTCATTGTAGATGAAGCTGCCCAGTTCTGTGGGTCAGAAGAAGATCAAGGCTCTGGAACAGATGCTGCTGGAGCTTGGTGTAGGTGAGTGTGGGCCAGGCCTCCAGACACCCCACCCAGGAGGGGTGGAGGCTGGCTGGGCTGGGCCGGGCCTCGCCTCATCTATAGCTCCACTCTGCCCTGCCTTCAGAGTTGAGCCCGACGCCCACTGAGGAACTGGTACACATGTTCAACGAGCTGCGTAGTGACCTCGTGCTGCTCTATGAGCTCAAGCAGGCCTGTGCCAACTGCGAGTACGAGCTCCAGATGCTACGGCACCGGCATGAAGCTCTGGCCCGGACAGGCATCCTTGGAGGTCCTGCCACACCAGCAGCAGGCCCAGTCCCGGCCTCTACTGAGCCAGCAGTGTCTGAACCTGGGCTTGGCCCTGACCCCACCAAGGACACCCTCATCGACGTTGTGGGTGCACCTCTCACACCCAATTCGGTAAGAGCCCCAATAGGCTGGGGAGTGTGCCCAGCCCTGTGAGTGGACACATGTACATGCCAGCTCTACTCTCTGGTTCCTGCCTGTGAGAGGCTGAGGCTGAGGGCAGGAGTGGGCTGAGCAGTAGGTGTCACCTTCCTAAGTGTGGACACACACTAAGCCTGAGTTAGGCCTTGGAGCCACTGACTTGGGCACCTTCCGTGTCTCCTCAGCGGAAGCGACGGGAATCAGCCTCCAGCTCATCTTCTGTGAAGAAAGCCAAGAAGCCGTGAGAAACCAGCCTGGGTGCAGGTGGTGCTGTGGTGTAAATAGAGCTGCTGACTTGGACCGGGCTGCTCCCACTTCCTTTCCCACACTGCGGCCTCTGTGGGGAGGGAGGGCAGGCAGGGGCTTAGCTGCTGTCTGAGGGGAGTGGTCAGGGCTGGCCTGCATTCAGGCTTTGGGCAACATCCCCCCAGCCCTGACAGCACAGCCTAATCCCCAGCCCATTTTCTGTTTCTGATGGCCTTGCACACAGTAATGCCTTCTGAGATATACACACCTCTCCAGACCTGTGCGTCTTCGAGGGTGTGCCGGTCACACACTGGTGCCCTTGTGTGCAAGAGGCAGTCTGAGTATGTCTCATCTTTACAGCAGCCTGACAGAACTAGCACAGCAACCTCCTTTGCACACACCCAAGGCCTCATTTCCCCAACTTTATTCAGTGGCACGTTCACAGCAGGGCTGGGGGTAGACACAAGGTGGGGCCTGATCTGTCTTGGAGCCCTGGGGGCACCACACACCATGCACTATGGATGGGAAGGGGCACAGGGGGGCTTGGTGGCCCCAGCAGAAGCCTGTGTACCAGGGAGGAGGCAGTGAGTGCCTGGATCCCCCTAGCCCAGGCCCACATGGAAGGGGCTAATACTGGGCTGAGACTGAGGGGCGGACGACACAAAGTGTCTGCTCCAGAGGGGCCAGGTGGCCCAGCCCTTGCCCTGGACACAAATCCATAGGGCAGCTGGGGGACACTAGGCGCAGGGTTGTGCCACTCTGCCTTTTCCCCTCTGGTGAGGGAGAGGATGATTCTGGGTTGGGCCAAGCAGCTACCCTGTCCTGTCCCATCCCATCCTCGGCCAATCAGAATGGCTTTGATGTCTGCTTGAAGATGAACCCTCGATATGCGAGTGTCTTCATGATGTTGGCAATGTTCTTGCAGTCATCTAAAAAGAAGGAAAGAAGACATTTAGATGAGCCCTGGCCCTGGACCCTTCCCCTCCATGCCCATAGGTGCTCTTAAAAGGGTAGAAGAAGGAGGGTTAGATTTAGGATCCACAGGCACTAGAGAGGGGGTCCTGGCCTTTGTGGTTGCGTCTCCAGCTTCAGGTTGGGCTGGGTGATGCTGGGCCAGCAAATGCTTTTCAGTCCCATAATTCATGCTGGAAATTGGCCGGCATGTCCTGTCCTGGCCCCAGTGGTGATATATGGGCACCGTCGCAGTAAGAAAAAGGCAGAGTAAATGTGTAATTTCTCCCTTGACGGCCCCCAGCCGCTGAGCGATCCTTCTTGTTGCCGCCGCGTGGGGACGGCTTGTCCGCCACACTCCGTCTTCCCGCCACCCGCCTTGATGTCTCCATTTCATTACTGTGCGGCCATTCATCACACCCACGGCCAGGGTGACTTTGCTGGCACTTGCATGTGTGTGGGAGATGTGGCCTAGGCCATAATCACTGGTGACAAGGCACTAGGCTCAGCACCACTAGGACAGGGGTCTGGGAGACACACCTGCCTTGGGTCCTGTTCCTGTGTGGCTCCAGCGCTGGCCATCAGCCCTCTACCAGACACACCTGCCTCTGCCCATACCCCAGGTGAAATATGTCACTGTGTGGCAGACCTTGTCACAAGCCTTTTCTCTAGAATGGGTTCCCCAGAAAAAATGCTCTAAATTGTCCTAACATCCTGGAAGCTGCAGGAACCCTGTGATCTCGGTTTGTGGACATGGGCCAGGACTTATTCCATCACCACTAGCATGAGGGGCAGCTGCCTCAAGCCTGTCACTAGAGTCATCCTAGTATAGAAACTGCTTACGTATGTAAGTTTCTCAGTTAAGTTACCCAAAGAGGCCATCAACTTGCCATCCCCTCACCTGCCTCTCCTCCCACTCCTTCCCTACCTCCCTTCAATGCTGCAGGGCCATGACCAGGACCTCAGCTGCCACCAGCCCTCATGGGATCGATGCTGTGATTGCAGAAATATTGTACATCGATGTCATAATCAAGTGGGGGGGTGGTAAGGTCAAGGTGGGGTCACGAGGCCTCTGTATCTGTCATGGACTGAACCCCCCAGTCCCACCCTTCCCAGCCCCTTCAGCTTAGGAAAGGGGAACCCCTCCCACCCAGAGCTACAAAGGGACTGTGAGTGGGGGAGGAGAATTTGATTGGCCAAGGGTCTGTGCCACTAGTCAGACGACTCAGCAGATCCTACCTAGAGCAGCCAAGGAAGACATGGTCTTGTCACAAAGCTCAACATGTATGTACCTGTGGTGGCTATACACATGGAGGTGACACCTTGTTACCCCAGGGACTCAGGAAGCCAGGAGGCTCAATCTGAGGCAGAATGGTAGAAAGACAGATGGGTGGGTACTGGCGGCCATGGCAACTCCAGACGTGACCCATCCCTGTGGTTTATGGGCCGGACACGCACCCTGCTCAGCTGAGGCCCTGTCATTTGTCTCCCTTAGTGTGTATGCCTGTGCTGTGGGGGTAGAAGGTGGAAGAAGGAGGGGCTGTGACAGGAGGAGCTTGGCAGTAAATGGGAAGGGGCCTGGGAGGGGGAGGGGAGGGGAGGGCTGTAATGGCACCATAGGAGGGGCTATGAGAGTGTGATTTTCTCCCTAAATAAGCCTAGCCCTGACAGGGCACCTCCAATCCTTCCTGTCTCCTGCACTCTGGGGACCATGGCTGCTGTGCATATTAAGAATAAGTCCCCTCGTTATCTGCAATTACCCAGCGGCCACACACCTCATTTCTTCCAGCAGAAAAGGAAATTAGTTTTCTATTGACTTCATGTGGCTCCTCCCTCATTGCTAGACAAATCACTCCATCTGCCTCTCCTGACCCAAGTGAGTGTCCCAGTCCAGACCCCCAGGCCACCCACCCACCCATAGGCAAGCACTGACCCATATCTGTGTGGGCCCCAAGCCCTATCTATGACTCCTAGTACTATACACTGGGTGACTTCACCCAAAGACTAAGGTTCCACTGCCCTTGAAGTCACTCTTTCCAGCCTGGATCTTTCTGAACACCACATTATAAATTCATATGCCTCTCAAACATCTCTAGGTAAAGACTCAAAATGTTTCTGGTAATAAACAGTCTTCTCCCCAAACTCGCCCTTACACTTGTTCTCTACACCAGTGAAAGGCAGGGGAGAAAACCTGAGTCAGGCTTGACACCTCACCCTCTTTACCCAACCTAATCCAGTATGAATTTCTGCAGATTTGATCTCTTTATCTCTCATCATCTACTGTCCTTCATTCCAGCAACAGCCACTTACGAGTCCAGACCCCTTTGCCTCCTGTTGGCTTTCTGCTCTCCATACCCATCCTCTTGCAGTGATCGGGCCCTTCCCTCTTCCATCTCTTCAGTGACTCCCTGTTCTCTAATGTTCAAAGACCACACTCTTCATTGTGACTTAAAACCTCTGCTAAAATTGACCCCTACTATCCTTGGTCTCATTTCTGCCACTCTACCCCGATTCCTGTAGTCCAATTTAAGGAGTAAAGTCTTAACACTTTCTGAAAAAGGACAAAATGGGCTTTGGAATCAGACAAACCTGTTCTGATCGTAAACCTTACCCATTGGTTGCCTGACATTCAACAAGCGCCTCCTTTCACTAAGCTTCAGGTTTCTCCGCTGGGGTGTCACCAAGAGCACTGAACAGGGTGCTGCACTGCACAGCTTTGCACAAGCTACTGTTTACATTGGGAACTCCTCTCTGCCTGAAGAGGAAGCCAGGATACTAGTTCTCTGGATGACCTGATCGTGAGAACAGTGTATACTGTATAGTCTATGGCATGGGTGACAGATGGGCCAACACACTTGATGAGATCAGTCGCCATTCACACCACAGACTCTGACTGCTGATCCTGTTTACTTGGAATTCTGGAGTCTTAATTTGTTGCAATTGCTCTGCCACAATAGACTACAGGGAGGAAGAAACATGCTCCAGCTCACCTCAACTCGGTGGAATGGCAGTTATGGGCTGTCAGCCTAGGCCCTTTTTCCCCCTCTTGGAGCTTTGATAAGAGTCAATGCAAACCACTGATCAGTTAAAAAATAAAAATCAATGGCACAATTAAAAAATAAGGACACTTGACAGAAGCAGCACCAGAGACAGATCTGGGCTTTTAACAGGCCAAAAGTTGAGAGAGAGATAGCAGCAAGATGAGCCTAGTGACAAGACAGTTTCTTAGTCCTATCCTTGAAACTCTACCCCTGGGTTAGCAGCCTTGTCTTCCAGAACCTCTGCAAGCTTCTGAGATTTCAGTATTAGGGCGGGGTAGGAGGCAGAGCCTACAATGAATGCCTCCAAGAATAGGTCTTCCTTACCTTCAGTGCTGAATACCACAGGTGTTCCTACAGGGTCATCAATATGAAACTCCCTGTATTTTTTTTTTTTTGAGCATTAATATGCTTAATGTTAGAAATATTTTTATATTGCCAAGTCCATAAAGGGAGAGGTGGAGCTGCATAAAGCCTTCAGAGGAGACCAGAGAGGAGTATGTAACAAGGGTGGACATGTTTGCTGGCTGGGCCCAAGGGTAGTCAAGTATCTGCTTGGCAAAGGAGCAGTGGAAGGGTGGCTCAGATCCCTCAGGACACAAGTCACAGCTTACTCAGAGGCTGCACTTATCTGGGAACTGAAGGGTAGAAGATAGGAAGCAGGGCCAGGTCAGTAGACCCTCAAGAGGGACAAGGCCCAAGAAACAGGTGGAGAGCCACTCATTCACACACTCAATTCATTCAGTAAGTATACACTAACTCTCCAGTGGGCCATGTTGGGTCTAAGGATGTGTAAGACCCTGTGGCTCCTTCCTAAAGGAGCTCAGAAACTGCCCTGTTAGTGGTGCAGTGCTATCAGAAAAAGAGATACAGAAAAGACACCTATTTCTGTCTGAGGCTTAGGAATGGACTCCTAGATAAAGCTAAGCAGAGATCTTGGGATAGGGGAAGCTAGCCTGAAAAGTTTGGTTAAAGTTCTCAGAATAATGAACAATATAAGCACATAAATAAGCAGCAAGGAAATGACAAAGATATGAAACTGCAATGCAGCAGTAAGAGGAAACCCTAGGAACCTAATGCTAAATTGAGCATGGTGATGCACACCTGTAATCTCAGCACTCAGGAGGCTGAGGCAGGAGGATCACAGCAAGTTCAAGGTCAGATTGGGCTACAAAATGAGTTCAAAGTTGACTTGAACTACATAGTGAAACCCTATCTCAAAAAAAAAAAAAAAAACCTTAAGAGCTCAAGGTTTTAACCTAGTAATGTCATAGAGACAGTAACATATTTAAGGAGGGGAATGCCTTGGCCAGATTACTGGTCCAAATTATCATCCTAGGAGGAGAATGGATTGGTAACTGAAGGCAGAGAGATCATTTAGCATATTGGACCAAACTAGAAAGGTTGGCCCAGAACTAGCGGCTGTGGGAAAGATGGTGGAGATACAGCCGAAGAGTGAAGTGGTGGAGGCAAGAGTGTTTAGAAGTGAGCCGGCTCTAATGAGGGCACTGGGAGGTCTGCGAGAGGAAGGAGTATGATGAATCCCTGAGAAGGTGCAGTCTTTGGACAGTGATAAACTTAGCTTTGGATGAAGTTAGATTCCTATGGGACAATCTAAATTTATCAGGTGTTTCCTCATGACTTTGAGGCTTAGTGTCTTCCTTGAGAAGGCTTTCCCTATCCCAGTGTTCTTTTTTTTAAAATCCTGTATTTTCTTATACTTTCAGCTAAATTTTATATGTAACTTCTTACTCTATTTGGAATTTATGTTTGTGTGAGGTAAGAAACAAAAGTTCCAGTGTTCCCCAATGGATAGCCAGTTGTCCTGTCTGCACTGACTGAACTGTCCACACCTCCCATGCCCTTCTGAAATGACTCTCACACATGGTTCTATTGGGACTAGGAAAGAGAAGGAACAGGAAATGATACAAGGGGTAAATCAAACAGGAAGGACAGCAAGGTGGCAAGCTGCTGACCTTTTAGGCAAGAGGGAGTGTGGCCTAAGGAACAAGCAGACATCTTGAGGTCCCACCTAACAATCTGTCTGGTAACACCATATTACTGATCTCCCGGGATGGGGCCAAAATTCTTGGAAGAGAAACCAGCAAAGATGGGGTACAGAGCTGAGGAGGAAGGACAGATAAGTGCAAGGAGCAGGAGCAAGGTAAGAATGAAGGAGAAAACTCTGGAGTATGTTAGTATGTTAGATCCTCATTTCATAAATACATGTCTGCCTGCTTATCTTGAAATTCTGGTGGCAGTGATGCACTGAGAGCAAACTGCTATTGGTCAGCCCACTTACACTAAAAACTTGTTTGTTGTTTATCTGAAAGTTAAAATTAACTGTTGTCTTAAATTTTTAGTTGTTACATCTGGCAACTCTATGGTAGGGGCAGTATCCTGAGCCATAATTGGCTACAGTTCAAGGTGCAACATCACACAGTAACTTGAAGATCTGGGGCCCAGGCAGGAAATTTACAGCTGAAACAGCAGCGCACCCTGTCTCCCCTCAGATTCTGAATGCGAATGCCAATTCTACCATGTAATTACTGTACGAACTTGAGCCAGTTCTTGAACTTTATTTAACTTTTCTGTATTTTGATTTCTTCTTTGAAATGGAACTAATAATGACAATTATAGCAACTACTTCCCTCAAAGGACTGTTAAAAAGATGAAATGAGTTTTTGTGAAGTGCTTAAAAGCAGCATCTGTGTTATCATTAATGCTCTTATTCCAATAACAACCAATAATAATATTGTTGTTCTAACAATAATATCTTTATACCCCTCATCACTCTGATCCCTTGTCCCAGACTTGGCTCAGTCCCCTGTTCACAGCCCACCCTGGCCACCAGACACATCTGCTAGACATATACTTTCTCCCCTCAGGCAAGGTTCCTGTGGCCTCCCACCTCTCCTCCAGACAGGGTCCTGAGAGCCCCGACTCCAAAGTGACCCTTTCTTTCCACCCCTCCCCGAAACCCCCTCCACCCCACAGAGGTGCCTGAAGTGCCACAGGGCTGATGGTGAAGGATGATGGTGGCTCCACAATAAGGGGAAAAGGCAATTTCATCTTGATTAGCAGGCGATTTCTCTCTCCGTAATAAGCGCGCTCCAAATAATTAGCGTGTTTTACGTAATAATGAAATTACAGAAATGCAGTCCACTTATTCAAACAACTCACCATTACCATATTTTTAAATATTAGACTTAATTAGAGTTTATCACTTCAGAGAAGTATGCGGACCGAAGATGTTTTTTAAAAAAATCCTCATAAAGTGTTTATTAAGCGCTGGTAAAGCTGGGATAATGATGTGTTTGGAAATTAAGGCAATCAAACACTTACCGCCGCTCCTGGAGGCCGGGCATGGAAATGAGGCCATTACACGCCCATTACCCGCCAGCTCACAGCCACTTGGGGGACAGGGAGAGGATGTGCCTGGCCGAGAGGGCATGGTGCCTGGGAAATGCCTGCGCCAACATCCCGAGCTGCCTGACCAGCAAACATCCAACCCCTGAAGTCACTCACACCACATTTGGCTACCAGATGCCCAACTCGGTCTTGGCCAGGCAAAAGGCTAGACTGGTCCTAAATGGCAAAGACACTCAAAACTATCCCTTATCCAGACTCCCAGGCCTGGCAGGCTATATCAGCTTCATTGAAACACTGATACAGACTGGGAGAAAGCCAAGTCAGGCAGCCAGGCAAGTCAATGAGAGGAAGCTGAGGGTCAATCCCCCTTCCTATTTCAGGCTACTTCAGGGGAAGCTGAAGACTCAAAGCAGATGAGCACTGCAAAGTTCATACAAGAAGGGATTGCTAGAGTGGCAGTATAAAGCTGAGGAGCTGAGCTAGGAGCCAAAGAGGCCAAAGAGGCAGGGGCCACACCTGAGGCCAGAACCTGATCAAGAAAAGGAGGCAAGAAGGGTGGCAGGGAGAGAGGCTGGTGGCTCCAGGCCCCATTTATGCTGGTGAATAACTAATTCCAGAATTTATAGTGGTGGGTTTTTGTTCTGTGGCCATTTATATTTGCAAGGGGAGGAAATGAAGAGGCAGTGCGGACGCCACATCTTTCTGTGTTATTGCTTGTCTGCCATTTGCAAATCATTATTAATTGTGGGCCCTGGTGGCAGGCCGGGTGGGGGCCAGGCTGGGTACATCCACATAGCTCTTCATCAAGGACCCCAGCCGCTGCCCCAGAGAGCCAATTACCCCACCCTGATTGGGATCAGATAAAGAGGGAATTTTTACAAATTAGGGAATAAATAGAATTTCCACACAGGGCGCGGGCAGGACCTGAGAGGCTATAATGAAAAACCATCCGTCACCATCAGTGCAGGCTGGGCACGCAGCCCCGGCACTCCCTCCCTTGTGGGCCAGCCCTGATGCTCAGGGGCCTAGGTGACAGGGTCTGAGGACACCCAGCTCTTCTGAGGCCTACAAGGGAGAGGGGTCTCCAGGGATGCATTCACCCTTTGTGCTGGCAAGGCCTAGGCCCCAGCTCAGGCTTTGACCTGAGTGCTGCCTCTCATTCTCTGCCTGCCCCTTTGGGGTCCTGGGCAAAAGACCAAACAGTCCTGAGAAAGACCAGCAAGAACCCATCCCTGTTCCCACAGCCATGGCAGCCCCAAGGCAGAGCCCTGGCCCCCTGGACCACTTGCTCTGGGCTCCCATTAGCGCTCCTCCCCTTGGATCATTAAATATGTATATCTTATTACACGCCTTGTTAGAGTATCGAGCTCTATTGACTGATGATAAATCCTGAGCCTCGTCCTGGCCATAAATTTATCTGGAGATGATGAAGACTCAATAATCTAGTCAGGCAGATAATATCATCGGGCCTTAAAAAAGATCATTACATTATATGTCAGAATTAAAAGTGAAATACGCCGTAGTAACAGGGCGGTTGTTCTGGCCATTACAATGGATGCCTGCCTCCCCCAACTCCTTTCTAGCCCATGCCCCATCCAGGTGTCAGGACAGGAAGCCTCACCTGCTCCCGGCTCTGGGAAGACACAATGCAAGTAGTGGAACAGTCTATGTACTTGGCTGTGAGGTCTCCTCAGATCTGGCAAGAGGCAGCTACAGAAAACAGGTAAGCAGACCCACGATACCTGGTAGCCACATCTGCCCAAACAAGCTTCCAAATGACCCTGGCCCTAGGGACTCTCCTGGGGCAGTCTTCGGGGTCCTTCAGTAGTTCAAAGAGAAGGGTATCAAAGCCTCACTCCCTTCCAAAATGGCCTAAACACCAAAGACAGATTCCCAAATGGGGCACTGAGATACACAGTGACTAGGTTCTTCCCTGGGTTGCCTTAGACACCTACAGTCCCAGGGCCTGTGACCTGGGCCAGCTCATGTATCAGCAGCCTAGCAGGAGGCTTTCTTGTGAGCCTTTACTGCCAGTTGAACCTAGGACACCTCCTTTCTCAACTTCCACACTCCAGCCTTTTCGTTTTTTGACCTCAGCATGAAGACTCCTCTGTTGTCTTTTTTTTTCTGATTTTGATAGTAATACCCTCAACATTTTAAGCATCCCCTGGTCTTCTCTTAATATGATACATTCAAATATCTCTAGGTTCTATGTGTGTATGTATCTATCAAATCTTTGTCATACTGGAGAATGAACCCAGGGTCTTCACAGTGAGCTACATCCCCAGCCCTTTCTTTTTACTTTGAAACATAATGAAATAAAATTGGCCAGGCTGGGCTCAAACCTGTGATCCTCCTGCCTCTGCCTCCCAGAGTGCTAGGATCCTTAAGCATGTGCCTCCATGCCTGGCTAACTCAGACGATTTTATACTTTTTCTCTCACTCACTGGACCTTTGAAACCATTAACCCTAACCCTCTCTCCACATGGGTCATGTCTCTGGTCTTCACTTTTTTCCTTGTTCACTTTTTACTACAGACTTTTATGCCACACTGGGCAGACCCACGACTCCCTCCTGTGCCCAAGTTAATACTCCCCACTCAGAGCCATTTCTGGTGACCCTGTCCCATTTGCCACATGGCAGTAAATTCACTGAAAAGCCATCATGGAAATGTTCTTCACTCTTATAAAGAGAAGCACAAGAAGGAAATTGGCCTTCACATTCTACTAGATGTTTCTCCACATGTATGCACAGTATAGGGACTGCAGAAGCCACTTCCAGCCTGGAGGGGAGTTAGCCTGTGATGACCTCGCTGAAGATAAGAGAACAGAAAAGTGGAAAAAAGCAGGATCCTTGAGGATATGGCCGGGATCAACCAGCCCTAGAATCACCTTGCCTCCAAATTCCTTCTGTGAGTTAATGGTTTTCCTTGTTAGTAAAGGTATTTTAAACTGGATCATCTACGGGCTGTCTTTTCTTTTCAGAGCTGAAAGGACATTTAGCTGATACAGAATGTGAAGGTGGGAAGATGACTGGCACAGGAATGGAATATACGGTGTAGAAATGGCTGAATGGAAGAGGCAGGAGAAGGCAGGGCAAAGGACAAAGAGAACCTGCTACTTCAGAACAGGAAGCTGGTAACCCTTACTACTCTCCATTGAAACATCTGATCAAACTGTTTCTCACTGCATCTCAGGATATAGGCCATGAACAGTCAAATTTAGACTGACACCCACAAGAAAACAAGAGAAGCACAAAAATAAAAGTTTACTGAGAAAGGTGTCTATGGCTGCCACTACTGGGTGACTAAAAGTCCCATGGCTCCACAGTCATCAGACTCAGGTTTCTTCCTTGTTTTTGTTCCCTCTCTCATTCTCAGCTTGTAGCTTCTAATTCTCAGGTTACTTCAGGGTGCAATACAGCAGCTGGAACTCCAACTATCATATCCACATTCTAAGAAAAAGGAAGGGAAAAGACAGGAAAGGCAATAATACTGCATTTCTTTGATGAGCTGCTTCCCGTTAGGCATCATTCCTGGAGGTCCCTTCCACACACTGCACTGCCTCTTACCTCGCTGACAGCGCCTGTAAACCTGGTGGTATCAAGCTGAATGAAAAACTAAAACAGCAGTCTTTGGACTGAGTACATACTGATTCTCTTAGTCACAGAGGGGCTCTTTTCAGTGAGGACGAAGGGCAAATGAGCCCTGAGCATGTATCAACTAGTTCCCATCCTTGAAACATAAAGACCACACCTTACTTTAGAGCCTGGATTTCGTGGTCTATCATCTCATACTTTTTCTTGCCAATATTCTCAACTTCCTTTGGTCACCCTCACCTTACCTTCTCTAGTGTGTGACCAGAGAAAATCACAGCACACAGACCAGTGTCACAAGGTCAGTGATGTCGGCCTTGACTGGGCATCACGACTTCCTAGGCATGCACCAAGTTTCTCCAGTCCACAAAGCTCCAACCCCTACCCTGCTGGCATCCCAGTCCCCTTACCATGTGGAGGCCACTGTCCTGCATCTGCACTGGCCTCTCCTGACACCCTGTCATAACAGGCAGCCAATGTTGCTGTCACTTTAGAAGACTGTCGTCCATCTCACTTGGCTTCATAGCACATACCAGCAGCCAGGGTTCTCAGGGCCTGACGCTACTGCACACCCTTACTCTCCATGCAGCCTCAGAGTGCACTTCGGCACTGCTTCCTGCACCTGCCTAAATCACTCCCCACTCAGGCATAAAGTTCCCTATCTTTCCTTCCCCTTTAGCTAGCACCCTCTTTCTCAGCCAACCTCAGGCTACCTTGCAATCTGCCTTGCCAAAGGCCCCTTCTCTTGTGATTTTACAGCCAGTGGGAGTATGACTACCATACTGACTGCTCACCCCTGGCAGCTCTCATTCCTTGGCTTCAGTGATGGACCCTCTTTCCATCCTATTCCTTGGTTCCTGTGCACGTCTCTTCCGACTGCTCCAGTCACTGGCCCCCTTTCCATCTCTCCATGGGCAACCTTATCTACCCCTGAGCTTTAGTTATATATTTCCCATAATCTCTAAACCTAGGTTCCTGCCACCACCACCATGGTCTGGGTCACTATTTCTCATCAAGGTGACACCAGTGTTCCTGCTACTCCACAAGGCTTTCAAACCATGCATCTGGTCCTTCCTGTCCTTGTCTTAAAACCCTTTAGTGGTCACACAGCAGAAAAAGGACACTAGGGGCTGGGGATTTAGCTCAGTGGCTCAAGCGCTTGCCTGGTAAATGTGAGGTCATAAGTTCGATCCCCGGTACCAAAAAAAAAAAAAAAAAAAAAGAAAGAAACAAAAAGGACACTAATAAAAACCATGGTAAAATTAAAACAAGGCTTCAGTGTGGTTTACAGCACTGAGGGTAGCTTCCAGGTGTGACGATTATACAGTGATCGTGTGAAATGTTAACATCAGAGAAAACAGGATGTGATATAAACTTCAAAACTAGTTAAAGTAAGAAGTTTAAGAACAACTGTCACCATCTCCAACAGCTCCTCACTGCTCCCAGGACGGCACTCACTGTGTCACAAGGCCTGAAGGATCCGGCCCTCTTTATTGCTCTGGCCTTATCTTCCGTACTTGCATATCACGCAGCTGAGTCCAGGTTCTTCTGCCTCCTGACCCTCCCACATGCCCCTTTCAGCTCCTCCTCCTGGGCCCAGGCTGGCTTCTGCTGCCTGGAGTGCCTCCCTTGCCCCACTATGTGTGTGGCCTTCTTCACATGCCCACAGCATCCAGTGTGCTTTACTGTCAATTTCCCTCTGGCACCCTAGCTAGACCACAGCTGCCTTAAAGGGTTTACTGACACATGGACCCCCAAGAGATGTGTATGAGTGGAAGGAAGGAAAGCCTGGAGGGAAAGAGAGGGGAGGCTAGATAGGCAATATCACAGGCAAATCTACACCTGCCCTGACATTTGCCACCCGAGGCCTCCACATACCCAGCTCTGAAAATCAATCCCTATCCCGGGTCGCCAGCTTCCAAAGGGCCAGAGGTTTTGGCTCTTTCCCGCCTCTATTCCCTCACAGCATCTTGATTTTCTTAAAACTTCTCATTTCTGGAGATAGCCTGGGACCTGAGCTCTTACTGGTCTAGCCAGCCTATTCTGCCAGAAGCAGGGGTGCTAAGGCTCCCCAGTCCCAGCCACTGATGCTCCAAAAAGGGCTGGAATATGCCTAGGGACTCTAGGAAGGGGGGCCTCCCTCCCTAAGCCCAGTCCCACCTGGTAAATATTTCATCCTCAAGCTGCTCAGCTAATCCCTATTAATTTCAATACCGCCCGCCTTGCCTGGCTCAGCTCCCAATGCATTATTTATCCCCTTTGTTTGTTTGTCGCTAACAGGTGGGCCCCAGTGGAGGCGCTGACTGGGGACAAGCCCACTCCATCACAGTATGGCTGTGAATTAATCATGAGGACTAATGGGAAGCGCCTCAGCTCCAGGCACTTCCCTAGCCACCTCCCTTGGCCTTGGCACCCAGGGGTGGGCCGGGGACATCTCAACTCAATTTAACTCAATTCAGACCTGCACATTTTATTTATTATCTGCCTACACTTGTCAGACACTGTGCTATGTTTTGGAAATACAAGCTGAACAAACAGGCATAAGTTCTTGCCCTCAGGGAACTTACAGTCTAATGGGGAGAGAGGTATTAAACAGCTATCAAGCAAGTAATTTCTTAATTACAACTGCGACCCAATGCTGTAAAGGAGCAGTGCAGGGTACTGTGAGAAGGCACCCGGGAGAGAATAAGACTTAGCGAAGTCTAGGAATCCAGGCTTCCCTGAGGAAGCAAGTGCTGAGCTGAGCTCTGGGATGAGCATGCATTGAGCAAAGCTAAAGCTGGGAACACAGAACTCAGACTGGGGGAAAAGCTTCAGGGAAGGGCCCCGAGGCAGGAGGCAGATGGTGTATGTTCCAGGAGGTAAGGGAAGAGCTTGAATTGTAGGGAACCAGAGAGCAGCTTGAAGAGGAGGAGAGGTCTGAGCCCAGGCAGACAGACTTACGCCTCAATAACTGCCTTGATCCTGATGTCATCACAATGTCATCCTGAGCACATACCACTCAGAAACACTCATACCACTTTGGCTGACTTGAACAACTTCTGATTTCTTGACCTTGTGCTTACAGTCTTCAGGGAGGCAGTCCCTGGTGTTAGGCCCACCATCTTCAATGGTGATTGCTCCTTCTTAAGCACCCTTAAAAGGATCAAGGTTGTTAACCATCAACCGTCCACATGAGGGAGCTCTGGTGAACACATATGCTAGGGCTTGTGGAGTGGCCTGTGTGGGCTTCTCAGCACTCTGAACACTTAGCTATCAGCATAGGAGGATAGGGCTGCAAACACTGACTTGCCCCAATCAAAATGGTCCCCTTGCTTCCTAGGGAGCCTCTGAGGCCCAGAAAATATTTTCTGAATGAAAGATTGTGAGGGCCTTACCATTTCCCACAGAGATCTTTCCCCTAGACACTTCTCGCAGAAATCTTGTTACAGATGTAGCTCATAAGTACTCAGGATTTCAAGTCCTCACTTTCAGGAAGCCTGAGAATTAGGAGCCATTGCCAACCCCATTTTAAAGAAGCAGAAACTGAGGCCCAGAGGGAGAATGACTTACCCAGGACCACTCAACCTGCTTCAGCATACCCTGAAATGCATTGCCTCATGACTCCAGGGATCCCGGACACTGGGAAGTGTGCTCAAAGGTTCCTGGTTTATGAAGTACAGCACTGCTAGGGCAAAGGCCTTGCTGTGCACATTCTCAGGGTTTGTGATTCTATTCTAAGTGGCCACTTTGAAAATCCATATGTCTTCAGGCTCCCCGTACATCATGGTGTCAAGTCCCGGAGTGGAGGCATCCATCAGCAGCTCCCACATGCCATGGCCTGTGTGCCCAGATGCGCAACCAGGGAGGGGGGGGCAGCGTTCTTAGCTCCCACATCCTTGGCATCACTACCCGGCCCTCTGCAAAAGTTCACCCCAGCCTGAGCCAGTCAGCTGGCAAGCCAGCCTTTCCCTGCACCTTCAGACCGTGCCAGCTGCCCCACACCACCCCTGCCTCAAATGCTGCCTTTGCCCTTCCAGGCCTCTGCTCTTCTGTTTTGGAGCGAGGCAGCCAGCACGGAGGCAGCCTCGGTAACTTGCTAACGTGCTGCCCATGCTGTTCTTAAAAATTTATGACTGTGCAACATGAAAAATCCGGCTGAGGAGCCATCATTAGCAGTGCTGCCTCCCTCCCCCACCAGAGCCGCCCTCGTAAATTGAGATTTATGGCTGCGGCAGGCAGGGTAGGGGCTTGTGCAGGCAGTGAGGATGTTGTAGGGGAGACAGAAGGAGATAGGAGACAGCAGTGGGGCCAGGGGCTCCCCCCTGCGGCAGCTCCTGTTCAGCGCAGGCTGCAGTGATCACATCTCAGGAGAGCAAGGACCATCCTGGGGCATCTGCACTGCATGGACACTGGGTTCCTTGTGGCAGTGGACTGGAGGGGGAGTGCCCATGCCAATCACTGGCTTCTTTAGGTGTATAGGACCAGATTTGGGGTCCTAAAGCTCAAGCAAAGATCTCTTAGTTGGATGGCCTGAGGAGAGGCAAGGCAAGACCCAGGGGAAGCATCATCCTTGCTGGAGCCACACTGAGTCAGCTTCTCCAACCTGAGGCACCTGAGCAGGGACTGTACAACCCACCCTGAGAAGGGAGGGGAGGCACGAGGACACATTGGAACTTCACTAAGAAAGGCCTGGGAGACGATGCTGAAAGTAGGCGTGCAAGAATGGGCCAGTCTCAGCCTCCCTCCACAGGGACCAAGCTGGGTGGAAAGGAAGCATCTCACAGCCAGCTCCCCTGCAGGCCCTCTGTCACCTCCTCTCCACCTCCCCCACTGCTCACTTAGCCCTGTCAGCCAGGCCATTATGAAATTGGGGTTTCATTTACAGACTAATTAAACATTACAGCTTGTTCACAATTACAACGCGGGGATGAGGGAGTAACTAATTACGGAAGAAATGAGCTAACATTTATCTCTGCTCCCACCCTCCTCTCCCCAAGGCCCCCCCAATCTGGCTTCCTCGCATTCTGGTCAGTACCAGTTCTCTTTGCCTGTTTCCCAGGATAGGGGGCTGGAAGGGCTTGGGAACCCCACTCAAGATCAGACTGCTATTCCCACAGCTATTCTCAGGGCCCCATGGGACAGTCAGGGGTTTTGTGCAAGACCCTATGGATACAACTAAAATACGGGACCTGGCATGGTGGGACTATGACATGGTGGGTGGGAGGCAGCTCTGCTTTTCGGTGTGTAACAGTACTACGGGGCTGTGTGAATCTAGGATCTTTATCTTATGGACAAGTCTTTGATGTGACTGCTGCAGATGACTGTTTGTGATGGGGTATGAGTGTGAACAAACCACACCTTCACCCCCACCCCCAGGATAGGACAGAAAAGAACTAAGTGGCTGTAAGAGGTGATGGTCAAAGCAGGTCTGGGATGTGGCCCTAGCAGCACAGAGTACAAATTCCTGCTGGGTGGCACCATTCATTCACCTGCCTCAGAGACAAGAGAGGGCAGGGTTACTCTGCCCTGGGGCTCAGCTGGCTTGGCCTTGGCCTCTAGCCAGATGCCCCCTCTGGGGCCCAAGGAGCCCCTGAGGGCTTGGAGTACCCCCTGTGGGCAGGAGTCCTGGGGTCTGGCTGGCCTGCCGCAGGGTTTAATAATAGTAACAGTGAGTGTAAGCGTTTCCATCCTTCCTGCCTTTGGGCAGAAGAAGAAAGGAAAGAGGAGGGAGAGGAGGGAGAGGAGGGAGAGGAGGGAGCCGGCTGAAGGGAGGCTTTGAGGCCTCAGAACTCACATCAATCGGCCGGATCTGGGCCTAATTGTCTGACCCCTGCCCCTGCCTTCAATCAGCTCTGCAGCTCCTGCCCGCCCCTTGCCTAACTAGCAGCCATGTTCTCCTCATTAGGACAAGCTCCCCTTGCACACGTGTCCCTGGACATGTCCCCCAGCACTCCCAGCTCCCAACACTGCCTTGTGGGAGGGTACAGCAGGGACCCAGTTTTGGAGGCACTCCTGGGATTGCTATATCGTCAGCTACCACAGCTGGCTGGCCTGAGCTGTATGAACCCCTCTCCTTTAGCTAAGGGACTTGTTGCCACATGCTGTGACATATTCCTGGGCTGGCTCAGCAGCTGGGTGCATTCTGTCCTCTGTGTGTCCTTTCTACTATAGCCGCTGTCTCAGACACAGAGCCCCTGCAGGCAGGACTTGTTTGGCTTTTGTCCCTGCTGGCCTGGTTCATCCTGGTATAGGCTGCTTTAGCCTGGCAGGTGGTCTGGGTCAGGGTCTGTATCCACAGGTTGGGGGCTGAAGGAACCTGTCTGCCTACTGCCCAGGAGGGCTCATTTCTGAAGATCCAGGTATGGTGACATGTTAAATGTCAGGGTGGGTAGCATGCCAGTAAAACAGGAGGGCCTACTAGTGAAGAACTCAAATTCTAGACTAGGGCAGACATGTGTTTAAACCCAGCTCTCCCAATTCCTTGCTATGCAGCCTGAGGTGAGTGACAACCTTCCTGGGCCTCAGTTTCCTCACAAACAATAAAGGCTATAGTTCAGGGCTTGAGAATTCAGTGAAATACAATGTATATGAAGCCCTCTATACTTCATCTGGCACTCAGCAAAAGGTGTAGAATGAAATTGGGTGATTCAGATAGACCCCTCCTCCAATAGGCTACTAACCCCACTTTGCCCATCTGGGTCCTTGGCCCTGGTCATGGCAGAACAGCTAATCCCAGGGCCAGAAGCAGCTATGCTGGAGCTTAAGTGTGGGGAAGCTTCACACTGAGGAGCAAGAGCTCAGGCTGAGTGCCCACTGGCATTAGGTCAGAGAAGGCAAGTCAGAATGTCTGGCCCATGATGCATGGACTGCCTATAAGTCTTATGGCACGGAAGAAGAGCTACTGTGGTCACCTCCAGAGGGAAGGCTGCCTGGTTGCTCTAGAGATCCAGCTATGGGTTCTAGGCCTGTTCAGGACTGGGGGAGGGGCTGACCTGCTCTGGGCCCTGACATTGTCTCTCACCTTACACCAGAGGTAATGACTTGCAAATATTGATGAAAACACAAACTACAGAGATTGTGTTTTTCAGGGAGTGAAGGTGGGGAGAAGGGATAAAGAGGAAAATAAACTGAAATAAAGTCCAGTTATCTCCCATCTGTGGTTGCTCCTAATCCCCCAGCCCAAAGGAATCCAATGCAGCCCCTTATCTGCCCTGTCAATCATTCAATCACTGCCCAGTGCTTGGTGGGCACTACACATCCACATGCTCACACATGAACACACTCACTCCACTGACTCTTGCTCCAGCACTCCCACCCACCCCCAGCCCATTACTCCTCTGAGTTGGAGCAGCCAGCACGCAGGTCCTGCCAGATGGATGTAATTTGCATAATATCAGCAGCGAAGGCTGCAAGATCACCAGGGGTCAGGGCGCTGACATCCCCACACAGTCTATCTGCAAGTGCTAATTTGGCCGGCATTGATCTGTCTTTCTGATTTCTTTGTCATTTACGTCTGCGATGGTTTGACAGGAGATACAGAGAGAGACAAGGGGAGGCCAGGCCAGCCTGGGGCTAGGAAGGCAATGAAACAAAGATTGTACTTCCCAGTGCATCATCCACATGGAATACATATGTACACAGACTGGAACCTTCTTTCATCGCCTCTGTCAACTCACTTATCTACCCAGTTTTCCATCTGTGGTCACTACTGAAGACCAAGGCCTGGTGTCTGGAGTGAACCAATTCCTTGGACATCCCTAGGGCTCCAAAGAGGGAAGAAGCCAGTACCCCTCTCCTTGAGCCCTCTTCAGGAAGCCAGTGGAGACCCTGTCAATGCCTGGATAATTTTCTCTTCTCACAGTCATCCATCTCCTGACTCCTTTCTCCAGGAAGAATGAGATGGAGAGGGTAGTATTAGGGAAGACACTCGTATGGTGTTGTCTATCTGTCCCCACTGAGTATTTGGGGTGACTCCTCTCCTCCCAGAAGGTGGCCAAAACTGGGTGGTAGTGAGACACCTCTCTGGGACAGGTGGGGAGAGGGGCAAGATTTACTGGGGCCTCTTATCAACACTTCACCACCTTCAGGTCATCTGAAGCCCAGACACTGAGAGTTTGCTGATTCTGAAACCTGCCAGCTGAGCCAGAAAGTCCTGTATCTTATCAGGTCTAAATGCTACCTGCTAGACCCTCAGCCAGAGCTCCTACGTTCTTTCCTGTCACAGGAAGGGGCTCAGCATAGGGATGGGACCCTACTACTATTATGCTAGGAAATGTCAGGAGGCAAGGAGGGGGGAGATGACTTCACTCTGCAAAGCAAGAGTCCTCTACAGAGAAGGAGCATACTCACTGTCCCAGGAGGAATAGGGGCTTGAGCAGTCCAGGGGCTGCGAGATCCTGGCCCCACCACCTCTGTCTTGGCACCACCTCCCTTCCCTGCCTGCAGTGGCAGGAGCAGGGTGATCAGAAGGAACTCCCTGCTGGGCAAGAGGGGGGCCAGTGTTTGGTGTGTGCTAATCCCAGACCTGAGGTCTTCAGAGGGACCTGGGAAACTTCAAGGAGGGAAGGCAAAGCTGCACTGTAGAGGAGCTCATTAGCCAGCACCCCCCCCCCACAAAGAGGAGGAGGGCGGGCAGCCCAGTGAGCTTGGCGGCAGAGGCAGCAGAGAAAAGGCTGTCACTGTCCTTTCTTCCTTTTGGTACAAGCATCTCCCTGAACCAACAATTCTCCCGCAGTGACACCTCTCACGGGCACTAATGAGGTCTGTGTCATAGAGCTAATGCCTTCTGACTGGACTCTGATAGACACCCCATTCCTTTAGGGGAGACCACAAGCCAGAATTGCCCCTACGCCAGGGCCAGGCCCCACCCTGCCACCCACCAGCCCAGCTCTCTGGCCAGACTGTGATGGGCAGCAAGCTCACAAGAGTCCAACTGACAGGGGTCCTTGAACCTCAGAGGGCCCCCCACACACAAGTCCTGGAGCATAGGGACTAAGCTCCCAGAGCAGGACCAACCAGCCAGGCATCAGGGAAGGTCCAAGTTACTCTCCCAGCCATCTGGAGCCAGAAGTCTGTGGGTCTCCTTGCCATGATAGCAGGTGAGATTTTATCAGGCGCTGCCTCTGCAGAATCCCAAAAAGAAGGGGAGGGGCCCAGGCCCTGGCCTTAGAGGGCTCAAAGGTGAAGGAGCTGGCCATCAGCTCTGACAGATGACACTGAATCAAACGCACCTTCTTCACGCTCACACTGAGAGGGCCAGGCTGAGCTGCAGAGGCGATGGCCCCTGAACAATGGGCAGGGTTTTTTGGGGCCAAGATGTGCAGATCAAACTGCAATCACAGAGTGAAGCCATTGGAGCCTGGCTGCAACAGGTATGACGGATGGCAACGTCATCTTCCCTTTCCCCCTTGGCTCTCACTGCTGAAGCTCTGTCAATGCCTGCAGGTTTCATGAGGCACTGAGAGAAATCTGCAAAATGAGCTTGTCTTCTTCTATATCATCTTGTTGGGAACACAAAAATCATAAAAGCTGGTCAACACAATGATCAGCATACAGGCTTTCCATTTGGATGGACCTGGGTTTGAATCCTGGCTAAGCTCAACTGGCTGTCACAGAACTGAGCCTCGGTTTCCTCATCTATAAAAGGGGAATGTTGACACTTGCCTGTGAAAACTAAATCAATTAACAGAAAGTGTCCCAATAAAATGCGAGTGCTTTACTGGTCCTTTGCTGGAATGAAAACAAAGGGTCAGTTCGCCTGTGAAGGATGACCTGCCTCACAGCCTTTGGCCCAAACTGAGGATGCTGGTAGAACCACAGTAGCCATGGAAGTCAGCAGGTAGGTAACATACATGCGGTGCCTCTGAACCTATACACCCAATACACATACCCAACTCACGTTCCCCACACTCCCAAGGCCAGACTGACTAGCCCAGGAGGAGATTCAAAAAAAAAAAAAAACCTTAAAACAAAGGGGCGGGGGGCTGGGTATTTAGCTCAGCGGCATAAGCACCTGCCTTGCAAGCACTCGGTCATGAGTTCAATCCCTGGTACTGATAAAGAAAAAAAAAAAAACCCAACAGTTCAAAGGCCCCCGCAGCCCCTTCCCTGTGCTCCACTGCCTCTTGGCCTTCTCAGTCATCACTCAATCCACTCTCTCCCTCAGTCCCCAGAGCCAAGCTCACAATTCCACCTCTGAGCTTTGTGGCAATGGGGTATTATGGCTGTCATGTTTACCGAGTCATTTCTAGCTCTAGTCCCAGCTCCTAACATAGAGTAGACACAAGGTGACTGTTCAGTGAAGAAAGAAAAGTTTTACCTGGTACTCTCATTGTCACTGCCCTGGCTCTAAACTGCGCATCACTTCTCGCTGACCTTCTTGCACCTCCCCTTTGGCCTTCCTGCGTGCAGACTCTTCACTAGGTGTTCCCACACAAACTAGCAGACTGCTCTGACCCAAGCCCAACTCTGAATGAGTCACTCCCCTCCCCCAAACACTCCCACGCTCCCCCTTGCACCTCTTGGGATGCACCACTAGCCTAGCTGGCTCCCTCCGCTTCTGCAGTCTTCTCTCCCAGGCCTGTTCTCCGGGTCCCACCCTCCGTAAGCCTGCCTCCTGGCATTCTCAGCACCTCCATACTACCAATGCCATACCCCTATGGAACTGTGGGTGAGCTGAACACTCTGGAAACAGCTGACAGTGGAATCTTCACAAACCTTGCCCAACATCACCCAATGCCGCCTCACCCCGCCTCCACAAATATACATACATACCACTTCCCACTCCAGGATGGCAGCTCTTCACACAGTTAATTAGCACCATGTCACTGAGGACCAGCCTGAGTGGCCAGTGACAGGAGCTGACCCCTGACCCCAGGGCTGGGAAGCAGTCCACATCAAACTCTTACAGCGCGACCCTTTTAGCACGCACAGTAACTCAGGGCACCGGCAGCTGAAGCTCATTAAAGCTGTCTCTTTGGCACTAGGGCCATTAACCTCACTGCTCAAAACCTACACCTCCCCTTCCCGCCTCTCCCAGCCCAATTAATGCCCTACATACTCCCTCCCTCCCAAGCACCCTCACCCATACCTCAGAGTCAGCCAGGAGCTGGCAGGGCAGCCCTCTTCATTCAAAGTCTGCAAAGACCAAGGGCCAAGAAACACCAGTGTCCAGGAATGTTGGCAGAACCACAGAGAAGGAGCTCCCCAAGTACCCACTATGGCCAGGCACTGGACTAGCCCTTTACAGGAGTTATGCACTGGACCCTCCCAACACCCCTCAAAGGAAGGAAGCACTGTCCCTTGTCTAAGGTCCCATGGTTCTGCATAGTCCCAAAGCTACCTCGAGCTTCAAAGCCTACACTTCAATGTCACTTAGAACCTTGGGTGCCCCCCTAGATGGGGGAAATACTTCAGAGGTCCTAACTTAGGGTCACAAGGGTGAAGAGACAAGAGAGATGTCACTGAGACTCAAGAGGCACCAAAGTATGGGCAGAAGAGCTGCTTTGCCTCACAAATACCCCTAGGTACAGACACACTGAAGCAGGACATCAAGCTCGAGGTTGTACACGATGCTCTTCCTACTGCCAAGCTCCATTTCAGGCAGTCCCTCCTATCCTGGACCAAGAGAGTCTTCTCACTGGTCCTCTCTTCCTCAGCACTTTTCCACTGATTTCATTTACTCACCCAGCTTTTCACTCATCCATTTACAAGTATTTACTAAGCATCTACTAAGGCCTAGTTTTGGGCAGCACAAATGGTCTCAATGATCCTAAATCAGAGCTCTGATCACATCATTATTTCACTTGCCAACAAGTCTCCTCTAAACTTCAATACAAAAACACATACCCTTTAACCAGGCATTCAAGGTCCTGCTTATTTCTCCACTTTCTAGCTATTCTCTAGCCTACCTTTTTCTACTCCAATCTCAGTAAAATGCCTGTAGACGTCTGAACTTGTTTCTTAATATGCTGAGCTTCCTCATGCCCCTAGTCCTTTCATTTTTCTGGCTAGCAAACTCCTATTTATCCTTCAAGGATCCCAACACAAGAATCTTTCTCTCTAGGAAACTTTCTGCTGACCTCCCAGGCATACCATCTAGCTGTGTTTGGTTTTTTCCTCTGGGTTGCATGGAAAAACTTCTATAGAAGGGAATAGCAGTAATGGTGAAGTATCCTAAGTTCCCTGGGCTTGCTGACTACTTCCTTTTTCCACTAAGCCTTAGGAGAGCCTTGGCATGTCCTAAAACAAGAAGCGGGGAAACCTCTCTTGGGTCAATTCACATGTTTCTATGATAGCAAGGTTCAGTCTCAAGTCTCTTCTCAGGATGTGAGCTCCCTGAGGACAGAAACTCTCATTCAGTATGCACAGCACCTGCTAGGCACCAGTGAAAGTGGAATGGAGGAAGAAACTAGTCTGCGACTGGTACTTCTATCTCCCATCCTTCTCGTATCTCTCCAGCCCCTACCAATGACATTTCACCAAAGTAATCAAGGTATGACAAGGTCCTAGTGCACCTAGGAACATCTTGGCTCCTCCCAACCTAGAACAAAGCCTATGCTTGGTCAAGTCTGTCACCTGAAAACATCTGCATGCACGTATAGGCAGATGCAAACTAAATAAGGTAACATGGAAATGAATAGGTACTCTAACAGATACACCCACAAGGTAATTATTGCTTCCATATACAGGTATGTGCCCTTAGAAAAATACAGAGGTATTGCTATGCATATACACCTCCAACAGATATGCACAATTATGGACACATGATATTCTTAGACACACAGAGACACACAGCTGAAGGTGTCACTGACAGGCAGATACAGTGATACTCACAGACATATATTTATATTGCTGTATTAGAAGCTTGCAGAGCCTCCAACTGCCTGGAATCAGTCATTGGAGTCTCCTCCCAAGCAGGAGTCCCCTGAGAGTGTAGCCCCACCTGGCACCCCAAGTGGCCCCTCCCAGCCCAGGCACCACTCAACAGAGGCCACTTCTGCGGGGGAGTCAATACCCTGTGGACGAAGTCATCGGTCAGAAAGACCCCGACTAATTAAAAGCTGGTGAGGTTTAAATAATTCATCTCCTTAACTCCCATTGATCGTCCAGTTTAGTAGTCACAGACTTGAAACAATATTAAACAGTGAGTTATCCACAGTGAGTGGGTAAGCTGACATGTGCCCACCTCCCTGAGGACACCACTCACAAGGGATGAGGCAGGGGTAGGTGGGCCCAATCTGGGATACCTGTGACCCATTCAAAGCCCAGAAGTAGAGTCTAACATCAAATGGCATTTGGAGAGGTCCTTTCCAAAGGTTCCAGTTTGAAACTCCCTCGCTCTACCCAACCCCCTTTCTCTCCTCCCCTTGGCTATGGAGAAATCCTATGGAGCACTGAATAAACAATGGAAACCCTCCATGTGCCAGGGGACTAGGACATGCGGGCAGGGGACTGACCGAGCTGCCAGGGGGATACGCAGAGGGACTGACCAATGCCGCTGTGGGGCCGGCCTATGTGCTGCAGGCTGAGGCCCTTGTTCATGTCTAGAAGTCCGTTCTTGGGCCAGCAGCCCATGGCGAAGCTGTAAGCCTGGAAGACAGGAGGTGAGAGTGGTTAACAGAGGCTCTGATCCAAACAGACCCCACTCACCAGCCTCCCAAGCCCCCAACTCTTCCCACCAAGAGTTCAGTCTTGTATTGCTACCCTGGGTTCCTTTTCTGGCAAATGCCTCCATTCCCTTCCTTCTCCAGAGTCCCTTGTCTCCTTGACTGCCCCATCAACACACCCTGCCCTCACTGGGTACTCCACCAGAGCTCCTCTCTAGAAAGCTCCATTTACTAAGAGCTTCCTGATCAGGGGCTTCCCCTCACCAGAGACCCACTTCACCACACAGTAGTTCTCCTCAGACTGCCTCTGTCTAAAGCCCCCAGAACTTCCCTCAGCTCCTGCTGCCCAGCAGCACTGATCACAGAAACTGGCCAGGAAGGACCTAGGAGACCAGTGTATCCAAACTTCACTCCACAGACAGGAAGACGGACATGAGAGTTGGCAAATGACATGCCCATGCTCAGTGCCCTGGACTTCTAGGGCAAGACTGTAGTGGAAGGCTCTGAGTGCCCAGTGGGGACTCCACTGAGGAGGGGGTTCCTGCCTGGTTGAGTCAGGCAGCTGTGAGGGGAGAACATGTGAATGTGTATGGGTGGGGGGAGCAGATGCTCTGCTGAAGGTCAAGTGCTCACTTATGCATATTCAAAGCGGCCACCCATCGATCTGTACTTAATTGTTTTCCTGGGGTTGGGGAAGGAAGTGCTAGGAGCATCGATCTGCTCAGGTCCCCAGCATTCCATTGCCGCCCTCCATTTCCTATCGCGCCACCTGGCCGCCAGCAACCTCCACCTAGGGGACACATGCCAGGGTAAAGAGACCACCTTCCTTTACAGGCCTGACTGGCCTGTCACAGACAAGGAAACTGAGGCCTGAAAAGACGAGGCTGGCATGAGCTAGAAGGCTCTAAAATGGTGAGATGGGATTTAATTTCTGCTTTGTCTGCCAATCAAGTCCTTGGCTTCTGCCAGTGGGCCTGAGAGCTGGCTTACCAACATTACCCACCCTCACTTCAGAAGTTCCCAGACACTGGCTGCCCTTTTCTAGGGGAAGAAGGTGACAGCAGGAAGGAAGATAAAAGCTGGGTGAGTTCCCACAGCGAGAGAACCAAAGAAACTCCTAGCCACACTCAGCCACACAGTACAATACCCCCACTGCTTCTAGGTCCAGGAGGTCCTTAGTGCTGGGCCTCCTACTTTGTGCTGGACAAAGTCAGAAACAAGACAGGAGGAGGGACACAGTATCTGTGCCAGCGCTCGAAAGCTGGCCAGAAGGCCAGTTTCCTTCCTTCCCAGCTACAGGTATCCTCCAGTCCCATGGAGACTCAGAAACTAGGAGCCAACATACCTTAAACCTCAGCATCTTCCATTTTCCTTGACCACAGAGATACCAGTCACAGCCCAACTTCCTACCCTCTCTCAGGCCACAGCTGAACCCACAAATCAGAGGCTGAGTGTGAAACTCAAGGACAGAGGAAGGATGCTGGCCGAGAGCCAGGGCAGAGCCAGGACACAGGCAGCAAAGGGACACAGCCAGTGGGCGGGGCCCAGCTGGAGGAGCTGCTGAATGTGGCGGGCTGAGGCTGGGGTGCAGTGGGCCAGAGAGCAGTGGCGGCTGCCTTTCAAGTACTTTAAAATCACTTACAAAGGCCGGATTAAACGATCAGAAATTCCATTTAATAGGACAAATAAAGAAATAACAATCTACTCTATCAGCCTGGAAAAGGCAAGCTGGATGGGTTTTTTTCCCTCTAGAAAGGAAAAAGGGAAGGAAGGGAGAAAAAAGAAGGATAATGTGTGTTTACTCAAGCAAAGAAAAAAATATTTAAGTGATGTCGGGGAGAAGATTGCAGTAACTAGTGAAGAATAACATCGTCTACTTTGCTGTCAAATCACACCCGAATTTCAGTAATAGATTCTCGGCTGACACTCAATTCAATTCGAAGGTGATCCTGCTTTATCCCAGCCCATCAAATATTAAACACTTGCATTAGCAGGTGCTGCCGCTTCCCAGCTTAAAGCGGCGGGCGGGCGGGCAGGCGGGCGGGCGGCAGGGCTGCTAAGGCCCCTCCACTCTGCTCATGGTTCGGGGACAGGGCAGCTCAACGTTATCTGCACGTCATCCTGAGCCTTATCGCAGTTAAGCGGGAAGACTACTTCAGATAACAGTAGGCGCTTGCCCTGACGCGTCACTGTGATTAGATTATTATTATAATAATGACTTCCCAAGATCTTGCACAGCCTAGGACATGCAGAAGAGGGGAAGGCAGCAGAGCCAAAGGGCCAGGCTGGACCAGGCAAGCCAGAGCCTCTGGAGGGGAGCAGAGGAACCAGGCAGGGTGGGAGCCCAGTCCCGCCTGACAGATGCCTTTCAGAAAGGGTAGCGTAGCTTGTCAGAGCGGGTATGAGATGAATTGGCGTCTCCACTGCGGCCACGGTGTCATGTCGCACAGTTTCATATTCCCAGATAAGACGTGATAACCAATTGCTGCCATGACACAGCCTCATCCAGCACTTCCTCAGGGGGGTATGGGGCGGGGGAGTGAGCAGCGTGTGCACATGGGTCTGCCAAGCTCCTAATAAGAAGGATTTAATTTTTACAAATGCTGCTTCCAGCGGGGCCTTTGCATACCAGCCAAAGTCCAAAATGATATTAAAACTGGTTAATTAAAACTGCTCTCCTTCAGCCTGGGCTTTACTCCTGCTGCCCTTACTGAGAACCTGGGCGTGTCTCCCCCATGTACTAACACACAACCCTGCAACATTCAAACATGACCACCACTCCAGGCCTACTCATCAATTCCTCCAACACCTCCTGCCATCTCGGTACCCCTTGACATAGCTACCAGTCTCAGAGTCACCCAGAAAATAGAGGATCCTAGTGCAACTAGTGCTCCTACCACTCTATGGTATCAGCACTTATACCTGCTGCCACTCTAAACCTTTATTTATCCATAACCCCCACTACTCACTTCTAAAGGCTGCTCCTTCCCCAGATGTATGCAGCATGAAGAGGCCCAACTACATATGTGCTCACACACCCATATATGCCTCAGTCTCTCCCTAAGGTGACTTGACCCACACTGTTACCTCTTTAAGGGTTTACAAATCTTATCAGAGCCTTTCCTGGAGTCTACTCAAGGCAAGGTAACATGGCCTATGTCTCAGGGATTCTGGCTGGGAAGTCAAGGGTCGCCTGGAGGGACTCATCAGAACAGGAGAATCTGAGGCTAAGCCCTGTGGCATTACCTACAGGGGACACTGAAGAGAAGCAGGCCATAGCAGATTAAAGGAGGCTAGCAAAGCTTCATTGAGCATTTGGTACTGGAGGCCAGACTATAGATGACAGGGAAAGGTAACATTCCCGGCAGAAGAAGGACAAAGGAGAACGACAAGGCTTGGATGTGGCTGGAGTAGCCAGCTCTAAGAAGGACCACATATTGAGCCTACCTCCCAACTCTACCAGCAACACCAGCCTCAAGAAGACTGATGTGCTGGGCCCTGGTGCTGAGCCTCAATGGTTCTGTGTGGCTGGTGTGTTCGTATTTGAAGGTTGCAGGGATCTGCATGAACACCTGAAAGAACTCCTACCTGCTTCTCACTCCTCTTCCTCCCTCTCTCCTGTCAGCATGGGGGCAGTGAAGGGACAGGGCCCAGAGGCCTCCTGACCTTGATCAGCATGGAGGCAGGATTCTGCTTTAATAGCTCTAAAAGCATGTGCCTGAGCCCCTTTCCTGATGCTGGTTCCCAATTTTCTGAGTGTCACCTCTCCAGCTGCACCTCCATTGGCCAACAGGGCCCGCCAGCCCAGCTGTGGAGTCACCTAACTCCAGGGTCTGTGGCCAGAGTGTGAGGTAGATGGAAGGATGACTGAGGAGCTTCTGAGTCCTGTCCATGGCAGGCACTGATGCTGAGCCACAAGAACAGGTGAAGTTAGGGTGAAAAATGCTGCATCTACCAAACCAACCCACCCCAGCCCTGTGCCAGGCAGGCATGCACACTTCCCTTCCCCTGGGCTGCTGCAATTTCCATGCACAGGGAAGCAGGTGCTGAGCTACTCTCGGCTGGCTTTCCCCTCTCGTGGCTCTGCCTGCCTTGGCGGCTGCCCCATTAGCTTAGTGGCCAGCCATCTGCGACGGGCCTGCTGCACAGCCCTGCTGTAGGCGCAGCGGGTGGCCCCCTGTGTAACAGGGAGCTTTGCCATTAGCGCCTTTAATATTCTGACACCTCAGCACAGCCTGCTATTACATGCAAACGCTGATCGCCCTGTGAAATTACATTGCTGGGCCTGCGAAATGGAATCGTGTATAATCAGCCTCCTCCATGCACTGTCAGTCCCATCACAAACACGGAGCCCGGCGGCTTACGAGGGCTTAGCAGCTGCGACAAGTGTATTGGGTTTAATAGATGAAGTAGCCCTCATCAGCAGCAGCATCAGATCCTTCAAAGAGGAAAGATGAGGTATCAACAGCTGCTCTAGCGTCTCTGCCCACCCATATACTACCTATCAGGGACCTGAGAGTCGGGTGGATGCCGAGCAGGCAAAGCGGAGGTTAGGTGAAGGCTAGAATCCAGCTCAGAATACAGACAGAAACACAGACTGCTCTGCATCTTCTAGAAACCCCAGAGCTCCCAAGTCAGCACCCACATATGCCTAACAAGCCCCTGTATAAGATGGGAAGAGCAGACCTTAGCCATAGCTCTGGAGGACATGCTCGCCACATACCTAGCTTTTCAATCAACTGACCAACACTTCTATAACCAGTGAATCAAGGCCACAAGAACACACTGGGACAGTGTGCCATGTGTACTTAGGGCATACCCAGCAGCCCATGCCTTAGAAAGGAAGCATGTTCAGGGCTCAAGAGCCAAACAAAACCTGCATTTGATTCTCAGTTCTGCAAGCTGTTAGCACTATAACCTTGAATGAGTTATTAAATCTCCTGGCACCTTAGTTTTCTGTACTACAAAATGAGATGATTGCGATTTTCCCCAGGTATATCTGCAGTTACCCAGGGATACTCACTCCGACTGCCATTCATACACTCTTTGTGCCACTATCCTTACATTGCCTTGAGAATACTACGTTCTAGGCTGAGCCTAACACCAAGTGTAGAAGACTGTATTTTCCAGTTACAACTGCAATACTATCTCCCATTCTGCAGGCTTAAACTGTGATTGGTCACCTGTCATTAAGAGAAGTTTGTGTTCCTTCCCCTACCATGGAAATGGTGGACTTTCAGGACTATATCAGAAGAGTAATGTAGAAGAAATATAACTTCCAAAGCTAGTACAGAAATTTTCAGGGAGCTTCTACCTCAATCACTGCAATACTTGCCCTGGAGCCCAGAGCTGTTGTGTCAGGCATGCTGCCATAAAGCAGCCATGCTGTGAGGAAGCCCAAAGTGACCCAAGCAGAGATCATACAGGGAAGTATGAGACTAGGTGAGGGAGAGATGCACAGCCAGACACTAGCTGCTGAAATCACACAGTATGTCACATTCTGTCACTGCCTGAGTATAATTACATGAGAAAGCCTGAGCTAGAATCACAAAACCATGCCCTTCCTGAATTTCTGACTCACAGAAACCATAAGAGATAATAAAATACTTTTGATTTAAGTTATTTAGTTTGAGGAGTGATTAGGAATGCAGCAATACTAACTAGAAAACAAGTATCTACACATTTTTGGATATACTCTATAGATATCTTCAAATTGTTTCCTGCTTTTTCTAGGGCTATTCACGTCCCTCGGGGACTTGACTCCAATCTTTATCACTCTGGGCAACTTCCGTAGCTACAGAAAAACCTTACTTAGGAACTTGCTTCTCAATTTCTTGACCCCTGGTGCTCCTTAACAACATTATCTTCTGTCTACTTTAGCCATCTTTCCCCAGGCCCACACCCTGGGTCTTTGCTTTCCTTCCGAAATTCACAATGACGGATTCCACTCTAAGCCCCATCTCCTGCCCTTTCAATGTCTATATACTCTCCATGTCTGCCTTTTTCCCCTACTCCACACCCTGATCTGTCCATCCCTTCTAGTCTCAATCCCACTTTCTGCTAAGACCGGGTCCTTAAATCTATTGCTTCACCCACTCATTCTCCAGTCTTCAGCTTCCCAACTCTCTTGTCCATATACCTTCTGTGAAAACTCCCAACTATAAACTCTGTTTTACCACACCTGTACTTAAGCTAGACAACACCAGTGATTTCTTATGTATAGCAAGTGGTTACTACAGATCCAAGATCACAGCCTTGGTAACCCTCAGTGGAACACAATTCTATTCCCCTCCTATTTTTACAAAGATAATAAAAGCCACTAGGCAGAACTCTTTCAGCTATGTGTCCTACATGCATAAATACATTTGAATCCTGCCCCACCTGCTATTTCACCTCTACTGTTCCAACCTCATTTCTTGTCAAAGGTCAATGTTATAGTTTACATGTTACCCCCTTCCACTTCTTCAGGTTCTTCTTGCTCCTTTCTAAATCTTTAACCTCACTTTCTCTGACTCCTTCTCTTTAGCAATGAAGCATATGCTTGAATCTGTACCATCTTTACATAACTTCTGTGTCTCAATTTCCTCTTTAAAAATGAGGTTAATAATAGTTCCAATCCTATTGAGTTGGTCTGAGGATTAAGTGAATTATTGTATGCAAAGTGCTTAAAATAATACCTGGCTCTTTGAAAACTATGTAAATATTAGATTATTATTTTTAAAGTCCTCTACTTACTCCATAGTCCACATCTCCATCCAGCCACTGCCTGCCCTCCTATTAACAACCAACTTCTCAAAATTAACTCTACTTGGGCTGGAAATGGAGCTCAGTGAATTAGCTAGCACATAAGAGGCCCTGGATTTGATCCCCAACACTGCTCCCTCAAAAATGTTGCGTGGGCCAAATTGTCCCATTCATCTTTCCTATCGCTTCTTAACAATCCACAGTCAGTTCTCATCCCTGCCATGCGACTCAGCACTGCTAAGGTCAACAATCCTCACCATGCTACCCCATCTACGGTCACTTTTAGGTTCTCACCTGTTTCCACCCCTCTGCAGCCTACTCCGTCTTTGAAACTATTCTCCCTTTGATTTTCCCAACATTCTGCCTTTTTTCATTTTTCTTACTTCTCTGCCATGTTCCTTACAAGCTCCTGGATAGTCTCCTCTGTGTCTGGTCATTTTATGTGTGACTCACTGGCTCTGTACTGTTTCTTCCTACTTTTTCCTACATGCTACCACTTTCTTTTGGTGATTTCCTCAATTTCTTTGTCTTCAACCTAACTTCCAAATCTGTATTATTTTTTACTACTATTTGACTGTCAAACATATATATTCTATTGTATACCTGGCATTTCTACTTGGACTTCACAGAGGCACCTGATTCTCAATATATTTAAAATCCATTTCAATGTCTTCTCTTCAAATTGCCCCTTCTCCTGGGTTTCCAACCCAGAGCATACCACTACCATTTATATGATCTGCTAGGCCAACCTAGACGCCTCTTTCTTACCACCACCCAAGTCCTGAGATTATTGCTTCCTGCTTCTAAGCTTACTCAAACATTCCTTAGCCTGCCTAGAATATCCTCTCTGCTTATTGTCCTACTTTGAAAACACACCTTTCTCAACACTCAATTCAAAAGCACCTTCCCTTGTAGTTTTTCCTGACTCATCTCATCTTTAAATCTACCATAATCTAAACAGTACCTGCAACATTTAAATTTGGTTACAAATCTGTTACTGGAGATTTCTAAGGGCAGGGTTTCTATCTGCTGTTCTGGATGGTCTACACTGATGAAAATGGAAGAGAAAGAAGATGAGTCAAATCTTAGGGTATATTTCTGCCAAGTATGAAAGATTGGTTTCCAGAGCTCTGACTTCTGCCAGGCCTACCCTGCTCCATCAGGAACCACTGCTGTTCCTGCTCAGCAGAACAGTCATCCTCCCCACTAACTCTCAGAACTGAGGCCTCAGCTGCACATATAAGAAAGAAATGCTCCCTTTCTCCTTTTCTCACCCTCTCAACCTATAGGCAGCACCTTCTGCATCCTTCAGGCCTAGCAGAGGCTTGGCTGGCACTCCTATGGCAAAAGGACAGCCCCTTGCATCAGGCTACCTAAGCCCATCCTCCTACCAGCAGCAGTTGATTCTGTTGTAAGCAGCATTCTCTGGCTACCAGTAGACTCCAGAGACCCCAGAACTACTGCTGTCCATTGTCAGAACTTGAATAGGAAAACTGTCTTCTCTGTGTACTTAACCTTACTGCTCACTGCCTACCCCAGATGGCAGCCGCTAGTGTGCTGGATGCCAGGAAAGCAGGGGTTGTACCACAGGTCTAGGTTCCACAGCGTTTGGTACTATGGTCCCCAGATGGGAGGACAGCTGCCAGCTTGGATGGAGCCCATTAGGGTTCTAAGTATTTTCAGGTAATTTCAGGTATTCCTCATTATTTCCTGTTCCCAGATCTCTTCACTGCTGAGTCACAGGGGACTTAGGGACTTAGGGACTCTGAGGTTTCTGGGAAAAGAATAAGACAAGACACTCCTGAGCCATGGTGCCTGAGACTCCTGCAGAGAAGGGTGGCCTGTATGGGACTTCGTGTGCACTGCCAGAGTTTAAGGTAGTTGGTCAGTCTAGCCAGCTGCCCAGTGTGAGAGCTATATTGTGAGTTTTCTTTGTTTTCATTACAATTTGCCTCTCCCATTGCTTCTTTTTAGCCAGCCCTTTTCTCCCTAGGGTGCTGGGGATTGAATGAAACACCACCCCCGGCTCCAATAAGTGTATTTCAATTACATCTGTCACTGCATAATGATATAATGATATATCATGTGATATTAAATCCATGGTAATCATATCAGGGATTTTTTTTAATCGTGCACTAATCGCATTATTACATCTCTATAATTAACAACAGGAGGTATGGAAATTCAGTTAAGGCAGTAGGCTCAATGCAGTCCCCCCACCTTCATCTTAGTTCCCCCAGATTAGGACTGGTTTAGGAGATGGGGACTTGGGAGCACTAATAAGCTGGGCCAAAGCCCTCACTTTCCAGGGCCTCAGCCAAGGGCAGATGCGTCAACATCCAAGGCTGATGATGACCATCTAGACTGAGACCAGGAAGTTTGTTTATCTTGTGGCTGCTCAGGAAAGACCACAAGGCAGAAGCCACACAGAGTGATCCAACCACAAGGGTTGGCTGGGCCTTCCAGACTTCCTGCCACCACAACACCAAAGCATCTCCATGGGGAAGAGTGTTCCCTTTCCTTCAAACCAGCAAGATGCTTGTAAAACGTAGGGCAAGTTCCCGCCTCCTGCACCAGAAGTCCCCCTGCTGCTGCTGCGCAGACTTTCTCTGGCCTAACCCTCTGACAGCTCTCAGCATCTCCAGGTCCAGCAGCTGCAATGATGCTATCTCTTGTCCCATTAGCGCTGATAACAGGTGAACAAACCCTTTCTGGGGTGTCATTCCAGACCCCCCCCCAGGTCTAGCCTTTCGTATCACATGGTTTTTAACAACCACTGAGTTGTTCTCCTATTCTCCAAACAGTCTAAATTCTTATGTCCTCCCAGCCAGGCCAAGATGGAGAGGAAAGCACAGGGACTGCAGCCTGAACTATGTCAAATGACCCTTTCTTTCCCGCCCCCGCTCCTGATATTGAGCTGTTAGGGCTAATCCCCTCAGGGGTGTCAGAACCAGTCTGCAAAGCAGAATTCTGTGTTTCAAGTCCAAAGCTTTGAACCTGGCATGTAACTAGTCCTCAGTGAGGGGCAGGCATTTTGCTAAGTTTGACTCTCAGAAGTTGGACAGGCCTGAAGATAAAAGAGAAAAATCATGTCCTTTTTCCTAATAAAAAGGAAACACTAATAGCAGTCAGCACTTAGGCAAAGCACTTTAAGTTTCTAAAGTGCTTTCCAAATTAAAATATAATCTTTTATTGAACATTCCACAACACCATCTGCCCACTTCTCACACACGAAAGTATGTGCACACTTGCATGCAGCACACACTCTTTCACTTTGTGAGAAAGGTATTCAAAACATTCACCCCAGAGCCTTTGCTCCTGACTGGATTGCTCAGTTTTTCAGCAACTACCTTGTGCTAAGTCCTGCACTGGAGATACTCAGATTCAAGTGAACCAGGTCAGTAACCTCAAGGAGCCTCAAGCTAAAAGAGAGACATGCTCAACATACCTGCAAACCACCACAACACAGACCAAGATCATGTAAGAACCCTGGGGGAGTAATAAGGTCTGTAGAGCAAGACCCAGATGGCCTTCAGTGAGACACACTGGGTGGGTTACCATACGGTAAGGAGCTCAGCCTGGTGGTCTGAGTTGAGCTAAGCAAGTCCTAAGAAAGCAGATGAGTAGTGCATGGAACTGGATATAGAAAAGAAGGAAAGCCTTTAGTCAGATGAAATCCTTTTCTAAGACATTGGAAAAAAGGAAGGCTGAGATACTAAAATCAAACACCATAGCCTCCAGGGTTAAGCTCCAAAGAACCTTCTCTCTGAGGCACACCCAACATCCTGGCTCCTCTAACTCCCTTTGTCAAATCAACCTTCACTCTACCCAGGTGTAAAAGGATGGAATAGTCCAGGCTTTGGATTTACAATGACTCATTCACAGCAGTCATTAAAAGCCTGATACCTACATGCATACATGTGTAGACAGATAGCAACAGAGACATGGTACTGTCCTCAGATAACTTACAGTGTGATGAAAGGAAATAGTAAATAAATAGCAATATTAATCACCACTAAATTGCAGCTAAAGCAAGGGTTCAAAGAAGAAGTGTAATCTCTTTGACTATAACAGGATGGAAGAGGGGTGCTTGACCTAGTTGAAAAATGCTTCCCTTGGGACAAGTAAGCAGATAAGGAGTAGGAGGTGGTGGTATCTGCGAACAGGTGGAAGCCTTCAGGTGAACTGTGCCTCCGCCCCTGGAAGGAATCAAATCAAGGCCAGCATCCTCAGAGCACAGAGAGGAAGTAGGAACTGTGGCTGATAAAAAGGCCTAGGATACAGCCTAGGAAGGAGACCTCAGAGGGTATGGTAAGGGTTTTCTACTCTTTCCTAGTACCACCCAAGGACCTCCCACTGCTAAGCTATGTGATCTTGGGGTGCTCTACCAGTGTTAAAAGTGAGCTGCTTTGCAGATTTACCCCTCTTTATTCCTAAGAGTAGCCAGGCCTGGGAAAACTAATAGAGAACCAGGACCATTTTCTATATAGACAGAAGAAAAAAACAGCATGAGCATTCACACACTCACTGCAGGCCTAGTAGACCCTGAAAGCTCAAACAGAATCATGTGTAGACCCTTTCCTCACAAAACTCATGGCCCTTTGAGAGAAACAGATACAGAAACTAAAAACTGCCTAACAACTGGTAACAAGTGAGTAAAACCACAAAGGAAAGTGCTCAGGCCCAGAGGCCTCAAGCCCAACACAGGGCTGTTTGCTGGTCCTCACCTTGTTACATAAGCAGCAGCTGGCAGGCTGGGATAGTGCCTGCCACACAGACTACAGATTGAACAGGGACAGGAGTGTGCAGAGAACACTGAGCCGAGGCTCCTGGGAAGGGACTAGAGACACAGTAGCAGTGAACCTAAGCCAGAATTTTTACAACAAACAATGGACCTGGGCATGGCGGCATGCATCTGGAATCCCAGCTACTTGGGAGGTTGAGGCAGTAAAATCATGAGTTTGAGGTTAGCCTAGGCAACTTAGCAAGGCTATTTCTCAAAGTTTTTTTGAAAAAAAAAAAAGGTTTTAAAAAACATTTTTTAAAAGAATAAGCTATAGAACTTAAATTGAAAACTGCTTCAGGAAACAGCAACTCTAGTCCCTAGGACTCAGTTTCCTCATTGAAAATTCGATTAACTATTGGATTTCTTATGTTCCTTCCTGATCTGAAATGTACTAAATATGAGGTGTTTCAACCACTCACATGAGTCAGGCTTATTTCTGCCCACATCTTTGCTTATGTTAGTTCCCCACCCAGAATACTTATCTGCTCTCTCTAAAACCCTATCTGCCAGGACACCACCTTCAGGAAGCCTTTCCCAATTCCCCCCACTCCTCCAAAGTCCCACTCTAACTGCCACACCCATATATCCCAACAGCTCTTGGCTTTATCACATGTCATATACAGTCTTGTACTCTTATTTGCTTGCACCAGAGGTTGTCTGATCACACCTTGACCTCTGACATCCACATCAGACAGGAGAAGCTCTACTCCACAGGCCAGAAGCAAGTAGACACTGTCCAGCCTGAAGTCTAAGTCCCCTTCCCTCTGCCCAGAGTCCCCTGAGAACTCAACAGGCCTCCACTTGAACAGGGTGCTAAAAGCAATGATGTCTCCAAGTGCAATGGGAGATATTTGTGTCTGCTTTACCCTTGGCTTTTTGCTCCGGTTCAGGTAGGAGCGGGTGGGCTGGCTGGCAGATCTGAGAGCGCGGCACGCCCCAGCGGGCAGGGCGCACAGCGCGGAGGAAGGCGCGAGTCAGTCTGGAGTGCTCCCCATTTATCAAGCTCACGCAGGCCGCCAGCCGAGCGAGTCTTTCTATCATTACACCTCTCAAAATCCGATTCATACCACTAATCCTGCCTTCATTCTCCCAGATTAATAACATCTCTTTCAACCTTCACAGTGTGATAAATAGACAAAGAGAGAACAAAAGGAGAGACAGAAGAGAGAGAAAGAGCTGGAGCAAGTCCCCATAATAGAGAGAGCCGAGAAAGAGGAGAGGGAAAAAAGGAGAGCGAGACCAGGCAGCGGCCAGAGACTGCAGCTACCTCAGAGAGCCGCTCTGAGGAGAGCTGGCGGCTGCGCCCCGCTATGCGCTCTGCTCTGTCCCCAAAGAGAAAGAAAGGCTCGTTAACAGCTCCTTCCTGCCTGCACTTTTGTTCAAATTCTTTTCTTCCCTTCCAATCCTGCTTTAGGTCAAATTCCAGTGAAAATGAGTCTCCTGGCATCCCGGTCTCCTCCCAACCTCCTGACCAGGCCCAGAGAACCAATCTGGCCCATGGCAGAGGGCTGGCTTTGGGTTCATGCTGGGCTGGGAATAGGTTTTGCAAGGGTGAAACAAGCTTCTCTCCACCAGAACTGCTTCCCTAACCTAAATCCTTGCCCCTTTCCCCCTCTTTTGGCAGAGTGGGGAAAGCAACAGAACAGAATGAAGGCTTGGGGTCCAATTTCTAAGAAGCAGTTCTCACTGCGCCACTCTAAACCTCCAGATGGGCCAAACCAGCATCCCCAGTACCCAGCAGCCCAGCCAGAGGGTGAAACTACATACCTCTCAGCCTTGCTAAAGCAGAAGTATGGGCTACTCCTCCAAATTATTGTGGAGAAGTATGACAGGCACAAAGAACTCACAGGGCCCGTCCTAACACAGCTGATGGTGTTCTCTGCCCAGAAGCTCACCTGCAGTGTACTCCCCATCCTCTGCACAGACCCAGGTCCAGGGTCCCTTCTGGATGCCATCTGAGCTCTTCCAGCAGAACTCAGTCACTCCCTCTTCTGGGCTCTGGAAAGCACCACTATTTACATCATCCCACAGTGACTGTGTTCCCTCACTCCATGGGAGTCTGTCTTCTTATTTCTCTATTCCAGCTCCAAGTTGTCCATGCCATTGCCACACTTTCTTGACTTTGCCTAAACTGGCCCTAGCTGAACATTGCTCGATCCTCCCTCTGGACTGCAAAGTATTCCTAGGCTGCCAGCCAGCCTGGCTCAGAGGTGGCAGCAGAAGCACAGGATGCTAGAAAAACGCAATGGGCCTGTCACTCACTGCCTCAAGCATTTATCAGACTGTGGAAGAAGGCTGTGCCAAGCTCCCAGGCCATCCTGCCTCCTAGCACACTCAGAGTAGGTTGGAGGGTGGGGCCCAGGGCAAAGCATACAGAAGAAAGCCTTGCCCTACCCAGTCCACCTCCAGGAAGAGCCTTCAGAACAACCAAGACTACTCCAAGGACAGAAACTGGTGGCAGATAGGAATGCCATGCAACAGACCTTCAGTAGAAAGCTGGTGGCCTGGTAGTCTCTTTAGAGGCAGGTCCTACCCCTAGGGAATTTCTTACAGATACTTTCTAGAATCTTCCCTCCACAAAGCCTCCTCTTCTTTTCTTCTGTTCCCTGCACCCAAACACAGCTCTCCTTTTGGACCTAAAATGGCTGCTTCTCATATCCACCATTCATTCCTAGAGAACCATCACTTCCAGCCCCAGCTTTCAAGTCTACCTAGCTACATCACCACTTAGGGAAACAACCTAAAAACTCAGAGAAAAGGAGACCTCACACAGCCCAGTAAAAGAATAAGCAGAAAGGAAGAAAGAAAGAAAGAAAGAAAGAAAGAAAGAAAGAAAGAAAGAAAGAAAAGAAAAGACAAGACAAGACAAGACAAGACAGTAAACCACAAAGGAAGAGATGTTCAGATGGGTAGGGACAGTCCTTGGGATCCCTTTTGCAAAAAATCCAAAAAGTTCCATCAATCTTCCCTCAGCCCAAATCAGAAGGACTCTCCACCTATTCTGCTGTTCTACCAGGCGTCCAGGATCAGATGCCTGCAACAGGGATGGTGGAAGAATAACAGTAACTGTGTTCCTCCATGGGCCTAAGGGACCCAAGGAGGTAAGGGATGACGAGAAGGACCAAGAAGGAGACAGAGTTGTACAGTCTCAAGTGTGTAGTTCTCCCTACAACTGACCCAGCCTACAGATGTTGAGGCCAGCAGGGTGGGTTAGGTCTCATTGGCCACAGACGCCCACACTGCTTCCAAGCTTAAGGTTACAGTAAAGTTCCAGAAACATGAATCCTGGGCTCCTCCTCAAAGAGACAGCATGAGCCAGAGTCAACTCTGCTGCTGTCAAAATTTAATGCTTTCACATACTAAGTAACCAGAAGACTTCCTCCTAGACAAAGGCTCAGAAAGGTGATCCATCTTTGAAGCCTTACCTCAGACAGGCGGACCGGCCCAGGTTCTAAGAAGAAAATTCAGAGCCTCTCTGTCTCTACCTCTACGTCACTCTTACCCAACATACATTCTTGCTTCTCACCTTGCTTCCTCTAACCCCTCTGTTTCTTTCTGAGCCCTTCCTCCCAAGATAAGCCACCACCACCAGGTCACACAAGTATAAGGGAGAGGCTTCATCTTCTCAGTTAAAGAGACAACTCCCCAAGTAAGGACTTGCACAGGGATCAGAGAGAAAAATGTCAGACACCTAGGGTCTCTGGCAGATCAAGAAGCCAAAATTGAGAGATGATTTTCCCTTCTTCTTTAAGTACTTGGTTCTAGAGCCCACTCATCTAGGCAGACAGTGGCACAGGCAGGGAAAGAGAAGTTGGGTCCTAATGTATAAAAAGCTCCAGCAAAGCAAAATCATTTACTCTTTGGTGCAACTGCTCAGCAGAGCTAATAAATCTTGCATGAGCAGGGCCGATTCTAATTTCCTAATATGAAAAGGCATTTGGATTGAGAGAGAGGGGGAGATAAAAGTGATTGAATCTCCAATAGTCCAGGTTACTGACAAGAAACATCCTGCTCAGCCCTGAGAGAAGGATGGCAGCACCTGCCCGCCCAAACACACCCACCCATTCTGCCCCCTCTTGGCGCGATACATCTCAGTCTCTTCTATTGACAGGACGTGGCTTTAAACACAGTTACACAAGTTATCATTTCTGCCTTCTGATCAATCTGAATTTTCAGGACAATTACCCTCTTAATCAATGATTGCTATCAGCAGCCCCGCGCCTGGACGGATTTCTCAGCAAGGTAATCATGCCGCCAGGCTGGACGGTGCGTGCATAGGCAATGAAGCTCCGGGTGGGGTCTCCTCCCTCCTTCCTGAGCCCCACATCCCCGCACCACCACCAGCACTGAGGACAAGGACAGCAAAGTGTGAAGGCCACTTCAAGGAGTGGCAGGAGTGGAAGGGAGGGGCCCAGCCACCCAGTCAGTCTCCCAAGCCACTTGATTATGGAAGAAACCTATTGAAACACTAGATTTACTGCCTACCACCTTGATGCATCTCTATACACCCTCTTGCCATCATTCCTACCTCCTTAGCCTAGTAAAGCTCAATTGTAATCATAGGCTCAAACTATTAGGGTGAGTTAGTACAAAGAAAAAAGAAATATTGTTTTGCTAATCTCTCAGAAGCTCTTGGTCCTAGAAATCCCTTTTCTTCCATGGACCTGGTTGGAACTGTGATCGTAGGGGCAGCCTCTTCTGCTTCCTCAGGAACCCAGAGCTGTTACAAAGCCAGCCAGGCCTTAAGCCAGGCAGGAAGCCACCTAGCCCAACACTCCCTTCGTCCAATGCTCTGTGCATAAAATAATCCAGAGCCCCTCATAAGAAGAAAGAAAAAGGAGCAGGGAGTCAATTTCCAGTTAGCTGGTAGACATATCTCTCCCCCTGGCGGCAATTCAGTTTTTCAAATCACCTGTTGTTAGACAAGGACTTAATCATAAGAGGCCAACAGTGGTATGAAAAGGACTAGCTCTGGGAAACTGATGAACAAACTAAAGTTCCAGCATGGGCAGCAGGTCTGTGTACACATTATACTCATGGCATAGTGGTCTATGAGACTTTAAAGGTCCCAACAATTTGCTAATACATAATGAGGGAAAAGGACAATTAGAAACCGTGTGTGTTTTTATTTACTGACATTTACTGCATGCTACCCACAAGCTAAGTGGAAGGGGTACAGCAGTGAACAATATAGAAATGACTCCTACTCTCAGGAAGCTCACAATCTATTAAGAACAGATAAATGTTTTTAAAAATGCAAAAGCAACAAAGTGAATTTGTACATGAACAGTCACAGCAGCATTATTCACAACAGTCAAAAAGTGGAGAGTGAATAAAGAAAATGTGGTATGTCTATAAAATGGATTATTCAGCAGTAAAAAGAAATGAAGTACTGATTGACACATGATACCACATAGATGGACCCAGAATATGATGCTAAATGGAAGAAGTCACAAAAGACTTCCTAGAATTTCCAGAAAAGGCAAATCTATAAAGATGGAAAGTCAATTCCAACAAATTCGTGGTTGTTTAGGAATGGAGTGGTCAGGGAAAATAGAAGGAATGCTAAAGGAGTTTCTTTTTTCTGTTTTGAAGACAAGGTCTCACAATGTAGTACAAGCTGGCCTCAAAATCATGGCATCTTCCTTAGTCTCTCAAGTGATGGAATTACAAGCATTCACCATCATGCCTGGCTTGGAGTTTCTTGTAAGAGGAACAAAAATATTCTAAGCTTAGATGGTATCATGGTTGTATAACCCTATAAATATATTACAAATGAACTGTACACCTGAAATGAGTGAACTACATAGTATGAGAATTAGTCTCAAGAAAAATATTTTTAAATATATATAAATATACAGATACATGAAGAGAGAGAAAGTTCCATTGGGAAAACAGAAATGCTTTCAGAGGACATAAAAGGAGTTAGGTCTTGAAAGATAAGGAGAAGTCCACTAGGCAGGAATACAACAAAGGGATCTCCAGACAAATTAAATAAATGTAAATAAAACTGGAAGTATACTATCTGAACTTCTTTGTATAGCTGGAGAGGCACTTTTGGGGTCTCAAAGGCCAGGCTATAGTTCAGTAGACTTTAATATTTCTTAAGTACAGGATGGCATAGGTTTTATAGTCCAGGTGTGGGAAATGAGATAAGGCAGTTCAAAGCACAGGATTTTGGGAGTCAAAATACCCAGGCTTTAAACCCTTAAGTCCTTTTCCCAATGAACTCTAAGGACCACTAAAAGGTAGGAGTTTGTCTGTTTTGCTCACTATTTTATCTTTAATGCTTTAGCAAAGTACCTAACAATAGATGCTCAACAGAATAAATGAATAAATGAGCATGTTGAATTCAGTCCCATTTTACAAACATGCACTGAACACCTTCCATGAACTTTGGCACTTCAACTGCATAGAACGAGCTCCTTGAGGTAGGGCACCTACCTCTGCCTCTGAGCCTCACACTGGCTATCTGCCACAGCGCTGGTTCTCTATTTGTAGTGATTCTCTTCCTTCTGGTCTAGGAGGTTTCCTTAAGACCAAATAAATTTTTTGATAGGCTCAGCCTGAACACATCCTGATGGCAAGGAAAGGAAAGTTGAGGCTGCAAGGATGGAAGGCTTCAGTAGAGCCAAAGGAGGAGGTGATTGTGCCCACAGTGTTTGCCCCAAAGCAAGCGATGATGCCTAGGACGCCAGTAAGCAATTTAAGTCATAAAACTGGGAAAGAATGGAACGGCAATGAAACCACTCCACAGCCCATTCTTGGTACCCTTCACAGACTGCTCTGCATCTAAGCAGCGGGTCTAAGCACAGAGAGAAGGGTAGCCCAGATAAAATAGAAACATAAACAGTGAGACTTACAGGTGGATGGAAGGGGAAATCTGGGTCTTGTTTTCAGAGCACTCTGTCCTGCCCTCCAGGAGATCTGCCCTATCTTTCCGTATCTCCCCTCTGGTCAGGAGGAGCCCTCTGACCACAGAATGAAGGACTCCTCAGTCTCCCAGCCCCCAATTCCTGTAGGGCTTCCCACTCCCTCCTCTCTTTCCTCCCTTGTCTTCCTGCAGAGCTTCCCTTGAGCCATAAAAATAAAATAAAACACAAACACCCACAGTCCAGGAGGAGGGCGTCAGACAGATAATGGGCATTTTATATCTTTTTATGACACTCCCCATAGGCAGCTCAGCAATCACGGTGCAATAAAGGCAGGCATGCAGCTTGCATAGTTAAACAACTGTCGGGTAATTAGGCACAGCAAACACACCACTGGGGAGGCCTCAGACCTGCCCTGGGATCCGCCTGCTGCCTGCCTGCATGCAACCAAGTAGGTGCCAGGCTAAGGCCTAGCAGCAAAAGACCTGGTGCTGGTGCTGAGGGTAGACCACCAACAGCTGCCATATGCATGCTAGGGCTTGTGTCTGGGCACACACTAGCCCACCTGCTCACACCCAGACCAGCATTTCCTGAGCAGTGGTCAGCACCTCCTTTTCCCTGGAGGGCCACTCCTCTTTTCCAGGTAGAGCAACCTAGGGTCTCAGAAGAGCCCTACTTTAAGGTCTTTGAAGAAGTCACAGCAGGCAGCTGCAGAGACTAGCTCTTCAAGTAGCTCTCAGCTTATCAAGCGGCACAGGTAGGGGGCACATGAGCATGCAGACACACTTGCATAGACCCTCTGTGTCTTAGAAATTTCAACTCAGTACAGAACTGAATTTAAATAAATTAGTTTTGAAAGACACAAACAATATATATACACCATATACATATTGCTATCACTGCATACACCACTTCTATTGTATTTTCCCTCCATTTGCCTAGTGACCCACTCATCTTCCCTACCAGACTAAGAGGTTTGTCAGACTCATCTCTGACAAGATGGAAACCAAGTCAGACTCATCTCTGAGTTCAGCTGCCTACACACATAGGGCTTCAGTGAGTGACTAAAAAGTGAACACAGAACATGTTCAAGCCAAAGGCAAAGCATGGGCCACCTGCTACCTGAGGCTTAAATCCAGACTGATCTAAGCCAAACCAAGGGAAGAAATTTCTTACTAGAACTGAGGGCACTGTACTGTGAGTCCACACATCAACTGTTCCTTCTCTAGGAACTAAGCCAGTCAAATTCAGAAATTACAGGGAACTGAAGCCTAACTACTGAGACAGAAGAGAAAGAAAGCCCTACTAGAAGATCAAGAATGCCAAAGGTTCCACCTCTAAGACCTTCCAGGTCAGTTTTGAGGAGTCAGCCAAGGAAAGTTAGAGCATCTAAGCTCAAACCACTCTTCCCCCAAGAGAGCTAACCACAGGCTAGGTCTGTTCACAGGAAAGATCTCTCCCTGACCACCACAGTATCTGCCAAGACAACTGATAGAAGGGGCCAAAACTCAGAAAGAGAGCTTGTGCTGCTCCCTGATACTAGAGCATTAAGGGACCTCGCCCTTCCATGCTCCAAAGAAGTAGGGAGGAAAGCCTCCTTCTCCCCATTTGGATGGTAAAGTTCAAAATCTAATGACTTTCTGCCCTAGTTCAAGCCACCCCAAACTCTGACAGGTGCCAGACATCCAAACAATATATTCTGTGTCCCTAACTCCTCTCTTGTGACACCAGGTAATACCCTGAGCCCTCAACCTTTGCCAGTAGCATACTGAAATAGTCCTAAGGGTAGAGATCAAAGTCCATAGAGGTAAAAAGAAGGACTTCTCTCACTTTTCTTGTACTGTCTTTCTTTTAGCTGGGAGCAAAAAGGGAAAACCTAAGCGTCTTAGTTATTTTCTCATTGATGAGACAAAATACCTGATGTGAGCAAAATGCAGACAAATTTTCTGTCAAGCCATAACACATACTGTCTGGAGTCCAGCAGCCAGTGCAGCCCTCCTTCCCAGCAGAATCCTCTTAAGTCTGGTTTTTACTGGCAGGATTCCTATCAGCCTCTGGTCTTCTGAGCTCTAATCAGAATCTCCCATGCCTAAGGCATTCCAACTCTACTTTTTCAACTAGCACCTTTCTAAACTCTTCCCATTTGCCACTCCCAAAGGCTCCTGAACCACATGTCACAGCAACAACCCCACTTCTCTGGACCAAATTCTGTCTTAGTTACTTTTCTCTTATTGCCAAGACAAAATACTCAACACCCAAAGTTAAAGGAGGAAAGGTTTATTTACCTTAGTTTGTAAAGGCTTTGGTCCATAACCAGTTGGCTCCAAGGCAGGGTGGTACATAGCAGAGGAGCATCACAGACAACAGTTATGGAACCCACAAGATAGCAAAGGGAAGAAGACAAGACTTTCTCTGCCCCTTACATCATACGCAGACTACCCGCCCCACAACAGGTATAACACTCACACCCTTAATCCTAGCCATTACTATGCCAAACCAATCAGTGGATTGATTTACTAATCACACAACCTTGATCCCAGCATCACACACTCTAGATTCAGCCACCTCTGAAAAAGCCTAATGGCCACATGATGCTTTGGGGAGACATCTAGACATAAACTATAACACTAAGTTAGTATGAACGATCTCTATTGGCAAAGGCAGGATGAACAACAAGAGAAACTGTCTCACCTAACTTTTTTACTCATTAGAGGAGGAAGCAAGGCCTCAAAAATAGCAAGTAACTCAAAACCAGAGCTCACATCTTTATTTTCTAGCTTCAAGTTTGGTCCAAGGATTTTTTTTCTATTGCACTATGCTGCCCTCTAGAGACAAGGACCCATCTGCCCACCTCCAGTGCACAGACTACAAATCCCATACAGACGCCTTCTCCCATAGCTATTCCCTTGTGTGAACATACACACGCACCAGAATAAACACAGACATGCTCAGGCGTGCCCAAGTCTCCCATATGAGGAGATATACTTCTTTAAATACATACAAGCACACATACACGAGCACACTCTCATTCCCACAGATCCCCATTTGTGTCACTTTCTAGAGACTGGTAGTATGAAGTCAATCCCTGTTCTTCCCCAACACTGAATTTCACTGACTATACAACTACTGACACTGCATGTGTCTGCCTCCAAATGGCCAGATCAGACCCATGAAGCTGCCTTCAGTGCATCTGCTACAGAACAAGTGACAAGAGGGAAGCTATGGAAAGACAGAAAACAGGTTTACATCTTCCAGGTCACAAGGCCTTGGGCAGGCTTCTTGACCTGAGTTTCATAACCTATGGTCAGGCCCTTCTTGCTGAGTTGCTATGAATACTAAATGCAATAGTGTAAACCATAAGCACTGATGCTGGCACCAACTGGGGTTCAGTGCATCAGGGCTCTAGCATTATTAATACTGACAAATAGGCCCAAGCTGCCTTGACAGGGTGACCTGCAGGGTATAGAGGAGACGGCAGGAAGTCTCCCTCTCTTTTCTATCCTCAACTCCTCCCAGCTTCTAGGGTTCGGAGTAGCAACAAAAAAATCAAGTGAAGAAAAAACAAAAACAAAACCATGCAAAAAAGGCAAGGTAACTAAGTGCTCACTGATGCACTGCCTTTCTCCCAAACTATCCTTAGCTCTTCCACCTATGCATGCCTCTAGCAGCTACTGAGTCTCCTTCTGCCCTCTAGCTCTGTGAATTCAGAGAAGACTAGATGTCACTTTCTCCAAGTGGCTCATGGTTCCTCACAGGGACAGACCAGGTCACACACTAAAATAGGCATGAGCTCTGGATTATGCTAAGCCGTAATACCTAGTTCCCAGAGTTAGATCATGGGATCCATGGTCAGAGTGCCTCAGTTTAAGTCTAGGCTCAAATTCACATGCTCCAGAGCAAGCCAAATGCACTGCAAGGACATTAGAGGAAGAAAGAGGTGGCTTCTAATCAGACCAGTGTGCCATGTCTGACAGGGCACAGACAGCAGCAGCCAGTGAGAACCTTCCATGGTTGCACTGCAAGAACTCCAAGATGAGGGCCATTTGCAGCAGCTCCAGGGAACCTCTGAGGATGGGGTCCCCTCACATGTCTTCCCAGCTGTGGCCACACCCACCAAGGATCCAGACCAAGGCAGCAGGGCTCCCTGGCTGTGGGGACCCATGCAGAGTGTCTAGACTCTTCCAAAAACTATACAAACATGTTGTAACTAATGGATTCTTCCTACTGTACGTACCAGATTCTGCCATAGAGGAGTGTTCTGCCTAGCAGTCTCAGGCTATCCACCTCCAACATGCTATGAGGCAGGAGGGCTGCTTCTCTTTCTGCCTTCCCTGATCCTTGAGATCTTCCCCCCTTGCATGAACAAAAATATGGGGGTTAAAGGAATGTTCTGGTATAGACCTGGAATATGCCCCCAAAACTCTCCTGTACTCAGAGCAGAGCTTTGAGAGTATGATTAGATCCTACAGTTGCTATACTCACCAGTGGAATCATCCGGGGAGGAGTTCAAAGATGAGTGTACTGGTAGGGTTGCTATGGCTGTGACCCGGAAGGGTATGTTTCCCTTACTGCTTCCTCCCTTCCTTCTCTCTGCTTCCTGGACACCATGACACAATCAGCTTTTCCCCTACCCAGGCCCTCCTACCATGCTGTTTCTTGCCAACCACGCAACTGTGAGCCAAAGTAAATCTCTCCTCCTTTAAGTTATAGGTGTCGAGGATCTGTCCTATTGACAAGGAAAGTGACTAAGACAGGCAACTTATGATCTGTTCTAGACAAAGGGAAGTGACTCCTTACTGCCCTCGTTTGCTCTCATTTTGCTCTCCCTCTGCTCCAAAGGCACACATGCCTGGCCCACATCAGTAGCTTTAAAAACTTAAAAACTGCTGCTTGCAGTTCCCCAATCCAGCAAGCTGATTCCTACTTCAGGGCTTTGTACCCATGGCTTCCTATGACTGGGTGCCAGGATACCCCAACACCTCCATCGCCATAAAACTTGATCATCTTTCAAGACTCAGTGCAAGCCAGGCATAGTGGAGCATACCAGTATTCCCAGCACAAAGGAGGATCACTGCAAGTTCAAGACCAGCCTGGGCTACAAAGTGAGCTCAAAACCAGCCTGAACTGCATGGGGAGACCTGTCTCAAAAAACAAAAACAAAAAGAACTCTATAAAAAAATGTTTTTAAAAAGACTCAATGCAAGTATCTCCTCACTGAAACTTCTCTTTACTTTCTCTCCCATATCCTCAAATAAAAATGTTTACTCCTTCCTTTGCTCTAGAAGTAATACAGCAAAGAGATTTAGAGCAGAGACTCTGGAGTCTACTGCCTGGATTCCAATACCTGCTCTAACACTCACTACCACTGCACCTGTGGAAGCCACACAACCTCTCTGTGCTTCAATTTTCTCATCTGTACAATGGCTAATAGTAGCTTCCAGTTGTTTGAGAAACAAGTGTTAGTCCATTTAAAGGATTTAGAGGAGTGCTTACTTGTATTACTACTATTAATTATCTTCAGTTTCCTTATGAAAAAACTAAGGTTCACAGAAGCTATTTTGTCCCAAGTTGTACCAGGTAGGTACTGACCTAAGGCAAATGTGACTCCATACTCCATTGGACAGCCAGGCCTGGGAATAGTAGCAGGAATCAAGGGCCACATTCCTCAATGTGTGCTGAAGGCAAGCCAGTCCAAGGACAGCATTAAGCTTTCCCTCCTTGATTCTCATATGAGTTCTGCTTATACATTTTTCCCCAGCTCCTGCCTACAGAGTCTTGTGTGCTGACCTTGAGCCCCTGGCTTCTTGACCCATCTTCTCCCTGGCACAGTCATCTCATCTCTGGTTTCAGTACTAGGAGAAGGCAAAGGACAGGGGCACAGGTCAAGTCTGTAGTTGGGCACTATTTTTCTTGTTTTACAGATGAGGATTCCAGGGTTCAAAGAAGTTAAGCAACTCTCCTAAAACTTCATCATTAGTAAATACAGCATCAAGATTCTGAATCAGGCCTCCTGGATTCCGGAGACTCAATTCTACATGTCAAGCATCAGTCGTCCTCTATAGGTTCCCAAAGGGGTTTGCTCCAGCTCACACACTAGAATCCAAGCCTCACTTGTCTGGCTCCAAGTTCTCTTTCTCACATTAAGGGTCTCTGGCCTGTGAGCAACATCGCTGCATCTTCAAGATTCAGTATATACCACACACTGCCTGAACACTAAACAAAGGCTAAGTCTCACACACAGCCACATTACCCTTCAGGTTTATGAAGATGGTATTGTAATTATTAAAACACAAATCCATTTAAAAACCAACCAAGGCTACTTCAGCTGTTTCCATTATATCTATTGATCACTATATGCCCAAATCACAAGTTCTGCCAATTCCTGAAAGAGGAAAGGGATGTCTGTGAAGCTGTCTGACACTACTAAGCTTTGCGTGCTCTGCATGCATACATGCTTCTTGCAGTCTCTCCAAAAGCATACTCTGGCATGTTTCCTAAAGTACTTTCCTGATCCTTGGCAACAAACTCAAAATACAGATGTGTCTTTTGTAGGGGACAACTGTCCAAGGCTCAACAGCAGCAACAGGAGGCGCAGTTCCTTCTAGGACTCAAGTCGCACACACACTAAGGGCTAGTGCAGTCTTCGGCAAAGAGGACTCCAATCTGGGCTATGGAAAGGAGTCAGGGCAGAAGGTTTCTGTCTTACCTACTCTCAACTCCAACTCCTCCTCTGCTCAGCTAAGACACACAGTCTGGGGAAAAGAGCACACTCAACTTGATTGAAATCCTAGCTTAGTCTCTTCCTGGCAGTGTGCCCTTAGGCAAAGGCACTTAACTTCTTTAAATCCACTTGTCTGGGAACTCTAGCAGAGGAACAGGCACCTGGACTCTGGATCTTGTTAGTCCAGGCCTAGATTCAGTGTGGACTCTATTAATGCTCATCAATGCCTAGTGTTGGCCAGCTCCAATGCTGGGCACTAGAAATATAGTGATGAGTGATACAAAGACCTCAAGGAGCTTACAGTTTAGTAGGGAACACTAATGCGTAAGCATGTGATATGCTCAGTACAGTAGTCATAGACAGAAGAGGTGGCTGGCTCTACACAGATGGGAGAATATCACAGGCAGCTTCATACAAAAGGGTTTTGAAGGATGAACGGGAGTTTTCCAAAATCACTAGAAGAGGAAAGGCAATGTAAGCAAAGGGAAGAACATGAGCAAAGAGAGGTGAAATAGTCACGTACATCTGAACAGCAGTATGAAGTTGATGTGGCTGGAATGTTACAAGGGATGGGAGATGCAGAGATAAGAATGCAGCCATGAGCTAGATTATCTTGCTTAAAAAAAAAAAAAAAGATAGGAGACAGCTTTCAGTACCTACCCTCTTGGCTCCAGTGCTCTTCTGTCAAACCCAGCGTCCTGCAATCACAGCCTTTCCCATGCCTTTGATTTAAGAGTTCCTCTCCTGGTCCTGACAGTAAGGCATTTCTGTCCCACAGATTATAACTCACTCTGGGCTATTATTCAGCTCCCCAGCCCTGGCCCTGCTGCAGTTAGTCCAAACATAATATCCTTCATGCATATATTATCTGTCTCCCTATTATCTGGAATCATTTCGGAATTAAATTTCAGTCCTGCAATATTGGCTTCAGGAGCGGCGCGCTTTATGGGCTAGTCAAAGGTTAGAATACCAATCAAAATAACAGTGCCGATGCAGCGAGACATTTTAATATTCCAAAACCCAGTAATTGTAAAAGGACATAATATTTTTTCCCTGATTACCCCAAAGGCAACACATGTTAACAAGGCGAGGGAAGGAGTGAAAGAAATTTCAGAGTTCAGACAGCTGTAAGACATATTTAAAGGAAAAACCCAGGCTGGGCACTACACCATGGGGGCAGGGAGACAAGAAAGAAGACACTCCCTGTAGCTTAAGCAGCCCCTGCATCCAAACCCAGCACTGCCCTCTGTTATCTCTGGACTATACCTCAAGAGCTGGTTCCCAAGAGCAGATGTTGCTCAGAATGGGACGAAAGGGGAAGAACTCGGGACCTGGGGTCTTGAGCCCTAGGTTCCAGTTTCTGCTTACAATTCAGTAGACTCCAGCTCCCAAGACTAGCCCCACCAAACACAGCAGCAAGACCACACTCACCTTCCTCTTATACTGTGTCTGTGCCCTACCTCTCATTCACTTATACCTAGTACTTTGGGTTCTCCACTCTATGTGCATGCTTCTTCCCAGAAACAGCTAGATGCCCTGCTCTACCTGGTCCATAGATTGGGGTCCCACCAGGTCTCCAACCTGGAACTCTCCCCTGCCCCACGGCCAATGCTCTGCACTTTGGATCAGCCCAAAGACCTGGCCCACCCACTGTCTGGTTCAGACCACTGAAAAGTCCTCCAATTCCAAAACAAAACACTCTGCAGGGCTTTTGGATATTCATGCCTCTCTTGGATTTTCACTTTTGTTTCATTCTTGTTTTTCCAAACTAGCTTCTGAATAGCCCTAAGTAGAAGGACAGTGTGGCCATCACAGCACAGCTCCCAGTTGAGAAAAGTCCTAGCTTCTGCCCAGTTGCCTATCACTTGAGCAACTTTGTCCCTCCACCTCCAAAAAGGTGACCTGACTAGCAGAGTTTGGATCCTCTCACCTCTGATGGTTTCCCAGCTAGCTCAGCCCACTTGCTGAAGCCTCCAATCTGCATCATCCTGACCTGCAGGCCTGCCTATGGTCCCCAGCAAAGAACTTCATTAAAGCCAAGAATTTATTCCTCCATAAGCCCTTAATTTATTACTGTGCTGATTGGGACTCTGAATGCTCCAAGGTCAGGAAAAGTTGTACTCAACTAGAGACACCAATGCTCCCTTCAGCAGTTTCTTCTGCTGTCACCATCCAAGGGAGAGAATATTTCTTGGAAATACTCATAAGGTTTCCTCCTTATACTCTCTAACAGCTGGTCTCAGCCCCATCCCTTTCAGAGCAAGGCACAGAGTACAAATGACAAAGGAAAAGTGGAGCAGCAATACCCTGGTGCATATGGGTCTGTTAGATTCTAGGCAGCCCCTATCTGTACCCCTACCACTGCTGGCAAGACTGGCTAAACTCCAGGATCAACTCAGAATCCTCCTGAGGCTGCCTGCTTGTTCCCTCCAAAGCCCACCCAATCAGACTGAGGCATCGGGGGACTCCTGACAGTTTGTGACTGTGTATGACTTGGACTGAATATGCATGACTTGCATGTATATATGAGTAGTCATGGGTTTGTACATCTATTGATGTGTATGTCTGTGCATACATATAGGGAGGGCTCATCCTGTTTCTTGATTCCTTATTTATAACATTCACTCCCACACTACCTTAGCCCCTCACTTCCCTGGCTGTACCTTGAAATCTGCCAATCCCTAGAAGAGCACCATCTCTGAAATCACTAGTTTAGACACCCTATTCTTTAACCACAATCTCTAACCTTCTATCCAGCAGGCTGAACTCTACCCAGTATAGTGACTCCTCATCTTATCGGACCTATCCACTTTTTCTGTATCTCTCAGGCCCCTGCTATATTCTCTTTCCTCAACATCCAGCTTGAATCCCATAGTTCTTCTTATCAAATGCTATCTTAACAGTATCTTCAATTCCCTGTGCCCTTCTCACAGCTCCTTGAAGAAAGCCTCCACCTTACTGATTCCCTCTTCCTAATGAATCTTCAACCTTTCTTTCTCTAACAGGTCCTATGAACAAACACATAATGTCTTCTATCTCAAAGCAAAACCTGCCTCAACCCCACACAGCTCTTGCCTATTCTCTTTCCTTCAAAGTCACATTTATTAAAAAAAAAAAAAAATTAACATTTCTCTATTTATTTTCTCATGCACTCTTCAATCCATCCTTATTTGGCTTCTCCTTATGCACTCAAAAAGCTTTCACTAAGGTCACCGAGATCCTTACCACTTTACACTACTGTGTGCCACCCTTTGAACTGACCACTCCTCCTCTTCTGAAAGCACCTTTATGCAGGTCCTGGGACACCACACTCCCAGGGTATCTCTTCTATCATTCTGTATTCTTTTTCTGTCTCTTTATCATAAAGAGTCAAGAAAAACTAAATTTAAGTTCCAGGTCTGCCATATACTAGTGTGAAAATATTTGGCATATTTCATCAACCTATGCCTTCATTTCTTTCTTTGTTGCTGTTGTTGTTTTTGAGATGAGGTCCTACTATGTTACCAGCCTAGCCCCAAACTTGAGATCTTCTCACCGCAGCCTCCTGAGCAGCTGGGATTACAGGTGTTTGTCATCATACCTGGCCAATGCCTCAATTTCTCATCCTTAAAGTGAGAAAAAAATAATAGAAACTACTGCAGAGTTGTGAGGATTAGACAATGTATGCAAAGTGTCTAGTACAGTGTTGTCTAATATTAATACAATGTGAGCTGCATATGAAATTTGAAATTTTCTAGTGGCCACATTAGAAAGTAAAATGAAACAGATGAAATTGTTTTTAAGAAAAACCTTGTTTTGTTTTGTCTTTTTAAGACAGGGCTTCACTATGCAATTCTGGTTGGCCTTGAACTCACTCTGTAGCCCCGGCTGGCCCGGCCTCAAACATGCAGTGCTCCTCCTGCCTCAGCCACCAGAGTGCTGGGATTACAGGCATGTGCCACTATGCCTGGCACTAAAATAAATCTTTTTTAATATATCCAAATATTATTTCAACATGTAATCAATATAAAAGTTATAATGATGTATTTTACATTTTTTCATACCAAGTCTTTAAAACCTTATATATAACTTACAGCTCATCTGAAGTGGGAGGATAAATCTTCATCAGAAGTAATCTATACTTAGATTTTGTGCAATTAATAGGTTAAAATATAAAAGTTTCTTGAACAAGTTTTAAATTTAAATTTAAAGGAGGCTAGGTGCACACCTATAATCCCAGAAATTGGGAAGCTGAGGGCAGGAAGATCACTGTGAGCTAGAGGCCAGCCGGGTTTACAAAGTGAGTTCAAGGCCAGGCTGAACAGCATAATGAAACCCTGTATTTAAAAAAAAAACCACTGGCACACCAGGGCAAGAACTATCAGCGACTCCTAAGCTCTGCATCATGTTGGAACTTTGGGCGCTGGAAGAACAGGCAGTCTACTGGCCGCCCTGGTAAGCAGCTGGGGGCCTAGCAAGTCACCGGTGCACTGGGGCGGGAACTATCAGCGATACCTGAACTCTGCATCATGTTGGAACTTTGGCCGCTGAAGGTAAGGCGGCCTGCTGGCCGGCATGTAAGCAGCTAGAGCTCTGCTGGTGCGGGGGCTAAGAATCAGACATTGATCCATCCCCTCCCCCCCGCCATTAGCAAGTAGGCACCAGAGGTCTGAGTATCTTTTTGGAGGATGAATGTATACAGTGTGGCAAGTAAGGGGGATTTCCTTCTATCATCTCTTTAAAGGCAAATGTTTTTATCACTGTTTTGCTCAGTTCTGATTAATGGTACTGCTTTATTCAATTTCTGTTTTTAAAAGTTTGACATTTCCTTCCATTTTCCTCTATTTGATTGAAAGAACAGCTAATGTGAACAAAATGGGCTGTACTATTGAGCCCATTGCTTGTGTCCTGGTGACCTGCTCTGAGGTTGTGTGGTAGTTTTATTGCAGTGCAGTCGCATGGGTTTGTTCTGTCTTGTTCTGCTGTATTATGCTACCTTCAAAAAAAAAAGTAGATAAGAAAGTAACAAAATACCTCCAAAAATCTCCCAGCTCCACCAAAGCTGATCCATGGATCATGGATGAGGAAAAAGTCAAAAACAAGGCAACAGAATTATATAAGGTGATTAAAAGTATATAACAACAACAAAACAAGTCAGTAAGGTACTGAGCAACCTGAAACAGGATGTAACTAAGCAGATAATGGACTTAAAAAGTAAAAAGAAGAAAAGAAAGTGCTCTAGAGGATATGGCTGCATGTATGTTTAAGTGTGTAGGATTGAAAACCATGTTGCTAAGTTGTTACTGGATCTTTGAACTTCTTTGCAGTCTCACTGTTTGAATGTCCACTTTGTATGCTTTAATTTTGTAACTTTAACAACTAGGTCTAAGAAGACAATGTGTAATTTATCAACTAGTGATTTCTTACTGCTTTTTTTTCTGAGATTCTGTATTGTTTCTACCCCTTTTTCTGTTTTGCTTTTTTTTTCTCTTTAAATAAATTTTTTAAAAAAATAGGGAAAATTTAAAATTTGTCCCTCCATTATACTACCTACACTTCTAGTATCTATTGCCACACGTACTAAAGGAAACTATAGTGGACAACGCAGGTGCTATGATTTGAGTATCTGTCCCCTCCAAACCTCAGTTGAAATGTAATCCCCATTCTACCAGTATAGAGAGACAGGACACTTAAGATTGGGGGATGGGGACACAGATGAATGGATTAAAGCCCTTCTTACAAGAATGGGCTAGTTACAAAAGATGGAGTTTCACTCTCCTTCCTCCTCTGTCTCATGTACTTTCTTGCCACAAGAAGCCTTCCACCACATTATGATTTAGCAAGAAGGTCCTCGTCATGTGATCCCCAGAACTAGGGCACCCCACATCCCGTGAGCCAAATAAACTACTGTTTATCATTTACCCAGTCTTTGGTATCTTGTGATGGCAGCAGAAAACAAACAAGGACAACAGGTCCAGTACATAGTACATAATCAATAAAGAAAAAATTATTATTATCATCATTGCTGACCATTCTAACTTCTTCTCTTCTATCAAATGTTGCCAGTGTTCCATTCTTTTCTTCTCACCCTATAAGCTGTCCTTTACCAATGTCATTCACTTTCATGCATTCACTGTCACTCACATGCCAACCCCCTCAAATCAATACCTGAGCCCAGGACCTATATACTCAACTACTTCCTCAATAGCTTCACAAGAATTTCTCAAAGACATCTAACTTAACATGCCCCATAATAAATTCATCTTCTCTTCAAATTCTATAGCTTCTCCTTCTTCCACTCAGTAAATTCGTCCTAATTTACTTAGTTGCTTAAATCATTAGCTCTTGGATCATCTTGGTCTCCTTCTTCATCCTGAACCCTCACAGCCAAACAATTACCACTTCCTGTCTATCATAGTCAGTGCTTCTGTAACACTCATTTTGAAAGAGCAGATTTATTTCAATGTGATTGATGTATCAGGGACTAATTCAGGGGAATGCAACTCTTGCATTTGCTCATGTGTCATTCTGTCCACTAGATATACTAAAGAAACTCAGGGAACTCTACCCAGCTGACAAAGCTGAGCCAGAATATACAAAATATGAACATGTATACCTACCAGTCATGGAGATCACTACAAGTGACACAGACCACACCGCCTGGTTACAGCTTTCCATCTGATTTCAGGCTATCTTCTTCCATCATTTCAATAACTAATAAGCTATGAACCTTCTTATGACCATTTCTATGAAAAAAATGATTATCTTTTTCCAAGATAAAGTGCTATATTTATTGTGGCATTTATGTATTTCTTAACCATTTAACATGTGAAGCTATTACATTCTTATCCTTTTTTCTTAAACATGTCACTGATGAAGTTTTTGAATATTATATTCCTAGTTACATTTTTACTGTAGAATTTCCCATAACATGGGGATTTTAAGGAACCTATATGATGCATTATAGCAGAACTAACCATACCATCCAACATTCTAAAATCAGTTGATTTCTCTACCTTTCCCACTGTTATTAGCTTAATCCAAGTAATTATCATCTTCCACCTGGATTGTAATTTTGTGATTCTCAATCAGGGACAATACTTCCACCACACCCCTCCATCTAGTCCACTAGAAACATATGTGCAGTGGGGAAAGGAAGCGTTTTTTGTGTAAAATGATTCACAGAGGGGCATTGAATAGGCTGGGGATGCTACAGGTTCAGCAGTGTCATCCATGTAGTAATTTGTCCTACCCAAAAATGCCAAATGCATCTCCACTAGGAAAAAGCAGAAGCTGTTCTCCCAGTCTGCTCTTAGCTCTCTCTATAGTACAGCCAGAAAGAGCTTTTTAAAAATGCAAATCAGATGGTGCCTCTCTTATGTCTAATACCCTTTAATAGCTTCCCCTTGCCCTAAAGATAAAGGTCAAAATCAAAGTGTGGACTATAAGTTCCTTCCTTTCCCTCTGGCTTCATCTCATACCACTCTCCTCTTCCACATTCACTGTGCTTTAGGCAGTCATTCACTTAACAAATACTGATTAAATATCTGTGTGCTGTGATCCATTCAAAGTGATCAGGACAGAATAGTGAACAAGAGACAAAATTCTGTCTCTGACTTCTATGAAGCTGCCAGGCATCTCTTCACCTAAGGCCTCCCACATGCTATTTCCTGTGCTTAGCCAATTCCTCCTTCAGATTTCAGTGTGTACATCCTTCCTCAGGAAACTATTCTCTGACTTCAACCAGGACTCTGAACTATATTCAGTGTTACTCAATGTGACTGAAATTAAGTAATTTCAATATCTACCTTTTCTGATATATCCCCAGGACCTAGCACAGTACCTGGAACCTAGAAGGCATTCTAGAATATGTTTATTGATATAGATAGATAGATAGATAGATAGATAGATAGATAGATAGATAGATATGCATGTCTTAACACCTTATGAATATGTATGTATAAATACATTCATGTCTGTACATCTTTCCAAATATTTATGCAGGTGGCTACGTTTATGTAAATACACAAAGCTATATGTAATGACATGTAAATAAAATTTGGAGTATACTTACTTGGGGGTATTCGCTCCTGTGTATTAATGTATGGACATGTGGCTGTATATGTGCATGTGTGTACAGTGACCATGCATGTGTGTTCTTCAGTGACAGCTCTGACCTCCTGGAGGGAGCTAGAAGCAGGCCCCCAAGTCTTCTTTAAGCTGACAGCTCAATAAAAGTCTGAGATCATTTGATGGCATTCCAAATGTCAGCAAACACTAGCTTGCTGCACTCTGCTAAGCAGGAAAGTAGATAGAGGCAGGATACAGACACCTGGCTTTTGAAATCTACTCTTTCCTAATGTAGCCCACACCACTTCTGGAGAGGAGAGGGTAGGTGAAGGTCAATATCTCAGTTTAGAAGGCTTATAAAATGCAATGCCAAGTTCAGTCACAGTTGCTCACTGAGTTGCACACTTAGAACATGAGGTGGCTAGAGGGCAGAGAACAAGGGTTTATACTTCTTATTTTTCCCAGATCTGCCTGGTTTATCTCATGGGAAGAAATCACAAAGGTCAATCAGGAATAGAGTCCTCTGATTCCCTTGTGTCTGCTCTCTCTGTAACTCAGCAATCTGGCACAGAACCAAGCTAAAGACACTCAGGACAGCCTCCCTCTACCACCACAGGCCCAGTGGCACTAAGGTGGCCCTGAGTGGCAAAGTTACCACATGGGTCAGCTGCTCTCCTGCCATTCTGCCAAGGAACCTAGAGGCAGAGAGCTATCCACATACCAAAAAGTCTAGTGAACTTCACAGAGTAATTGTTCATGGTCAGCGCCTGCCTCGCCTGGCCGGGCCTTCACATTGCATTTGCTGAGGCTAGCAAGCAGCTTCAGATGAGCTCTGACAGCTAGCATACTGTTCTTCCAGGAGTAAATGCCCAACCACACAGGCACTCTATACTCTCAGCCCTAGTCTAGCAATGGGACACAGAGAGGAATAGTCTCTGCTCCATGTGGACATGTCCAGAAACAAACACACATGGACTTAAATCCCAGCTGCTTTAACTGATATCCCATGTGCTAAAAAACCTCCAGGCAAGAGAAGCTCAGCAGACATGATACCTGAATTAACCTTCAAGAAGAGAGAATATGCCTGATGAAGAGGGCTGGGGGACATTTCAGGCACAGAGAAGGCCACAGGCCAGGTCCCAAAGGCAGGACAAACCGTAGTCCTCTCAGCCAAAGATGAGAGGTAGTAAGAGGCAGCAGCACAGCTGCACAAAAGATCAGTAGGAGATGTGAGTCGGGGCCAAAGTATACAAAGAAGCCAGAGTGAAAAGGACCTGAACACTGGGAGAAAGCAAAGGACCTCACAAATACTGCCACAAAGCATGAAACCAAGTCCATGGTCATTCTTGATGCAGAACAAACACTTAGAATACTTTCTCTGCCACTGTTCTTCCACATGCTCACTTAGCTGCACATGCCAAAGCAAGCAGCAATCCCTGCCTAAAAAGCATTCTCTCCTCCTTGTATCTATATGCTACCTTCCTTGATTAGCCAGTTTATGACCCAAATCCTCACAATTTCTAGCCTGACCCTCCAGGAGCTTCTTTTATTCTGAGTCTTCTGGGAACCATCATCCCAAACCACAATGTGTTCTTTCTTCTTCAAGCTTCCTGGGAGTCACTAAGCTGACTGGTGGCTTGAGGTTCCTGAGGCTACTCCAAGGCTGTTGTCCTTCTATCAGAATTATTTATGGAGATCAGTCTTGTAGTGGACTGGGCTCCAGAAGCAAGGATCTCTCCAAAGCAAGGCCCCAAGTAATCTATTCCTACATATGCTTTCTTCTGTTTCTCTAGGAAGTACAACAAAACACTAGTTTTTTCAATGGTTCATTCTCTACTAGGGCAGATATTCTAGCTACCCAGGGACCTTCCTAGCCCACAGCCTCAGTGCTAATTCTCCAGGTTCTTAGTGCTGCATTATAGCCAATCTCCTCATGGTACCAGGCCAACTGGACTCTAGTTTCTGTGGCCCTTACAAGGCCCTACTGGGGCTAGGTGGAACCCCAATCAGCCTGAATGAGCTCCCCCTCCCATATAGAGGGAGATACCAGGGCCAGACAGAAGGTTCCAAGGCCAAACACAGGAAGGTTTAAAGAAAAATACTTTTGGGAGGCTCAAATAGCAACATATCTCTTCTAGCAAGAAAGTATCTCAGCCCAGAATTTCATATTTGACTGAGGGCCTTGGAAAATCTCCTTATCTAGGATTTCTGTACAGGTCTCCATGACACCAATGAGAACAATGTCACATTCCACCCAGCAACCTAGTCCCCAGGAAGCTCCCATTCCCAGAAATTTTAGTGCATATTATGGTTTGTGTTTAAACGCGCCCCTAAAGCCTCATGCGGTACGATGGGGGCAGGCCTTTCAAAGGTGGCTGAGTCTAGCGTTTGTGATTGGGTCCTTGTCTAGTGCTGGGATTGGTGATGTGAGTGCTGTGCCCGCCCAGAGAGGGAGAGCCGGCCTATAGTATAAGGGAGGGAAGGAGGCGTGCCCTCCCCTTTGGCCCTTTTTGCTCTTGTGGCTTGCAGCTGCCTTGTGTTGCTCCTCAGCCACACCACCCTGCCTTGGAACCAACTTAGTATGAACTGAAACCTCCAAAAAAACTGTACACTAAATAAAATTTTCCTTCCTTCATTTTGGGTGACAGGTATTTTGTCTCAAGCAACAAAAGAAAAGTAAACAAGACAGTGTATATTGGCTAGGGAAAAAGAAAAAGGGATGCTGAGAAAAGAGGACAAAAAGAAAGACAACAGAGATGGGAGGGGAACTCTGAGGCACAGGAGAAACAGAGGAAAGCCATGGTGGGGCTCAGACAGTACCTTTTTCAGATTAATCCACTGCTTGAAGTAGTCTGCCACTGGCAAGCCCAAGTACTGGCACTGGCCTGGGAGCCTACGAGAAAGGAAAGAGAGAACAAGTTGGGCACACATATATCCCATGTATGGAGTCTTAAAACAGAAAGTCCATAAATTCTTCAGGACAAACAGACTTCAAAGACCAACCCATGATTCTCTCATGCCCTAGAAAGGGACCCCATCTCCTGCACCACAGACACCAGGCCCCAGACCAAGCCATCAGACCCAAACACGAGTGCCTAGATAATAATACCAGCAGCTACTATTTGCTTATGGCCTGCAGCAGGCTAACTACCTTAATTATATTTTTCACATTTAATCTTCAAAACAATGCTATGAGGTAGATACATCTATCTTGAGGTTGTGTATATCTCAAAGACAAGAAAATGAGATTCAGAGTGGTTTCCAAGGTCCCAAAGTTAAAAAATGGAGTGTGCCAAAATCTGAACTCAGTTTCATCTGACTCCAAAGCCCAGGTTCTTTCCAGCAGACCAATCTGCTGTCCTTTTATTATACCACAAAGGCAGAAATGCAAGACAGCAAGAGAGAAAGAACACATAATAGAGAGATGGACAGGCAGGGTCTCAGCTCCCCTTAAAGCCTCTAGTTGTGGGCTTATCTCAGATTTAAAAAATAAAAAAGGATCATGCAGAAAGATAGGAAGAAGTCAAAATTTAAACTAAGGGTTCGTTTTTGTTTTCTTTTTAAATTACAATTTACCAACTCCCTCCTCTCTAGGTAATGTGTTATTTTGCTCACACAAATCAACTCAACCAAACATGTATGATGTCTAACAAGGTCAGGAACTTAGGGTTCAAAAAATAAGATTTAACCACTGTCTGTAAAGAACTTGGTTTGTCCAGAAAAGTGGATGGTGAAAGAAAAAAGCAGGGCCAAATCTGAAAGACAGCCCAAATGCCCATCAACCAAGGAATGGATAAAGATGTGGAGTTTTTATACAATAGAATACTACTGAGCCATAAGGAAGGATAAACTTGAGACATGTATAGATAAATGGATGCACCTTGAGACTATACACTTAAGTGACATAAATCAGACACATCTGTAAATATCACATTGTTTCTCTGGTGTGAGAAATTGAAAATGTAAATAAGAACCAAAATATATTATATAAATTGTAAAATAAATTGTTCAAAAGGAAAGGGGAACAAGAGAGGAGGGAGGAGAAAAGGAAAGCACGGGAAAGAAAAAAATTAAAGATAAAATGGAAACAAAGCTTTTGTAAAAAAGGAGAGAAAGAGTAGTTGAAGAAAAGGGAGAGGAATCAGAAAACAAAAGAGAAATCAAGAAATATCTTGTATAGGTATAAATTCCCTATGATGAATGTGATCATTACATGTGTCTGAATTGAACCAATAAATGTAATTTTAAAAAATCAGCGCTAAGTTGCAGCATGGAGACATGGGAGGATCGAAGAGGAAAGATCAGGGTGTTTTCTTTCTAAGAGAAGTGGCCATGGACCATGGAGAGCCTCTGAGGAGTTACAATTTACCATTTACTGTTCTGCAGCCAGCAAAAACAACACACTGAAAAAGCAGAGTGGTAGCCAGAAGAGATAGCAGCAGTGGAGACAGTGATAAGAAACAGACAGAAGAGCTGTGAAGGAAGACCTGGTGACCTAATGGGAGGTGAGGCCTGCTGTAATGTGAATTCTGAATCTCACCAAAGGCCTGCGCGTTAAAGGTTTGGTCTCTAGCTGCGGCACTATTGGGAGATGGTGGAACCCTTAAGGCGTGGGGCCAACTTGGAGGAAGAAGAATCATTGGGTAAGTGCCCAGGAGGGGGTGCTGGGACCCTGGCACCCTCCTCTCTCCCTCTCTCTCTCTCCCTTCCTCCCTTCCTCCCCCTGTCCCTCTTCCATCCACCCACCAGTCTCCATGAGGTAAGCAGACCACTTCCTGCCATGACATACTGTGCAACCACAGGCCCATAATGGCAGGGCAAGTAACCAGACTAAAACCTCTGCAACTATTAATCAAAATAAACCTTTCCTCTTAAGTTACCTCAGGAACTTTTCATGGCAACAGAAAGCTGACTGACACAGGGTCCAACAAGGAAAAGCCACAAAGCCCTTGTCAAAGGTTTACTGCTTGGCTAATGCTATGGTTTGAATGTGTCCCCCAAAACCCATAAGTAGAAAACTTCATCCCTAACACAACAGGGTTGAGAGGTGATTAGGATTAATGTATCACACAATATACCTTTAAGAGGTGATTAGGATTAATGTATCACAAGACTGGGTCCATTATAAAGTGAGTGGATTCCTGATAAAAGGATAAGTTCAGGCCCTATCCTTCCTCTCTCTCTCTCCCCCACAACCCATCCTTTCTGCCTTCCACAATGGAATGACATAGCAAGAAGGTTGTTACTAGACACAGACCTTTTCACCTTGGACTTCCCAGCCTCTAGAGAAATAAGTCTCTGATCTTTGTAAATTTCCCCGGCTCACCAGGCATAGTGGAATATGCCTTTGATCCCAGCACTTGGAAGGCTGAGGCAGGGGATTATTGTAAGTCTGATTTCAAGACCAACCTAGACTACCTAGTGAGACCCTGTCTCAAAAAATAATAATAATAAATTATCCACTTTCAGGTATTCTAGTACAGCACATTATAAGATAAAAATAGGAGATGGTGCCAAAGAATATCTTTGACCCCAGAGGGTCTGTTCTTGGTCAGTTTTGCCACTGGTTTTAAATTTTCTGCATATAACGTACACCTTACTGCCCAAACTATAGACAATTCCCACTGCTCCAACCCTAGTAAACTCTAGAAGGACTTGGGGATGTAGCTGTAGATAAGTACCTCATCATGGGAAGAACTCAATGTCTATGGAGCCTGAGATACCTAAGAGATATCTGGCAGTGCAATGATGCCTAGGAAGCACCTAGATATCCAACTTCAAAAAGCAAGCTGGAATGGGCATATAGATTGCTGAGCCATTAATACAATTTAAGTACATTTAAAGCCATGAGAGTAGGTAAGATCACTTGGGAAGAATAAGGGCAAGGTGGGCAGAGGGTCCATGCCAATGTCTTATAAGTTTCACTGAGCTAAAATGAAACTATCTCTATTAAACCATCATCACACATAAGCAGCAGCCCACTTTAATTTTTTACTCAATTTTAGAACATCCTTTTTAAACACTAAACTAAAACCTGTTGTCACGGTTTATGTCAGTGGCCCCCAAGCCTCATGCATTTGCATTATGCATTTGCGATTGGTTCGTCGTCTAGCGCTTGGATTGAGGGTGTGAGTGCTAAAAAGCTCTACAGGTGGAGCCAGGATGTGATGTAATGGCAGGAAGAAGGCGTGTCTTTCTCTCTCTTGCTGGTATCCGCCTTGCTGTTTGCAGCCGCCATGAACTGTAGTCTCGCCATGCCACCCTGCCTTGGAGCCAATGCCTATGGACTGAAACCTCCAAAAACTGTAAGAAATAAACCTTTCCTTTCCCAACTTGGGGCATCAGGTATTTTGTTTCAGCCACGAGTAAAAAGTAACTAAGACACCTGTCTTCCCACAACTCTATTCATGAGTCTGAGGTCCATGTCTTCAGAAATTACAGAGAACAAGATTTTTCTTTCTTCCTTGGGGAACTCTTTCAAGATCTGAGAACCTAGAAAGCTTCCCACAGAGTCTCCTCCACATCATGTACCCCCATCTCCCTCCCAGTTCCTCACAAGACAATATACCAAGCCTCAGGGTTCACCCAACGCACCAATCCCTGAAGGCAGGGCCCAGACATTTAAAGAATATCAGACGCTCAAGGCCACACACGCTCTTCATATCACCTAAACTGAGGATGCATGCTTCTCTCTTCTGTAAAGTGCAGAACACATTTTTAAGCTTAAAATTAGGTCATTAGTGTCAAGTGTCATGGAAGGGTCACAAATGATGAAAGCCAAGCAAACTCCAGTGGACTTGGTAATGAGAAGGGCACAAGAGATCTCAGTGAGAGGTGTCAGCAAGCAGAATGGGGAGAGTACAGGCAGCCTGAAGAGCATTGAAGAGTGAGAGACAAGAACCACAGGTGTGAACTTCTTTTTTTATGAAGTTTGGCTATGAGAATCCAGTTGAAATGACTAGTTTAGCCCAGAAAGCTGAAGGGCAGTCCAGCCTTCCCTCTATGACCCTTTAATACACTCCCACCAGCTTAAACGACCAGAGGCGCATGCATGACCATCCATCCCATCAGGTGGCTTGTCTGTACCACCTGCTGGGACTGTTCCATGCCATCTGATGGGACAATCATGTATGTACCACTGGTGGTTCAGGGCCACCCAGCAGCAAGATACAAATTATGACTCTAATATGAACAAATATTAAGTACCTAATATGAAATTGACCTCTATGTTTCAGGACTTTTTTGTATGCGGTGCATGCATGCGTGTGTGTGTGTGTGTGTGTGTGTGTGTCTGTATTTTTGAGAAAGAGTCTTGCTATGCAGTCCAGGCTGGCCTTGAACTCACTATGTTACGCAGGCTGGCCTCAAACTCACAGTGATCCTCCTGTCTGAGCTTTCCAAATGCTGGGATTACAGGTGTTCACTACTGTGCTCAGCTCCAGGATTTATTTTTGTAAGATCCAAGATATCTTACTTACAGGACAGCTTCCTTTCAAACATCTGAGTATTACAGTGACATTAACTATAACCAGTCAGTTTTCTAGAAGAGTAATTCTGCCTGAGGCCAAGAAGATGAAGGTATATCCCCAGAAGATGGTCCCATGTGAGACCAAGAATGCAAGAAATCAGGAAAGATTTTTAAGGATGACAGGTGGCCTTAGGGGCTACAACATGGTTGCCTGAGAAGCAAAACTAATCTATTTGAATAATTTTATTCCCTTCTATCTTTCATGTTCCTTATCCATGGTTTTTGTGCAAATACATGCTGTCAGCTACTTTAGAAAAAACACATTAAGGCCTGAGTGTGAAGGGGTCCACCAGAGGCAGGAATAGCACAGGGAGACTGCCCAGCAAAAGGCAGGAAGCACCTATTTTCCCTTAGCCAACCTCAGAACCTCTTGATTCTTTTAGTTAACATAGGCCAAGAATCCTACTAGTTCTGGCTAATGTGTGTGTATGTATGGGGGGGAGGGATGTGACAGCTTCCCTCATCAGCAGAATTTCAAGGGTAAATAACATCTGTTGACATTTCCAACTAGTTAGGAAGGCTTTGGCTCAGTAGAATTGAAGGTGGACCTATATCAGAGGGCCACACTGAGGACAAATTGCCAGGCTAGAAACTCATCCATATTTAAGTAAAGCTCAACAGCAGTCCTGAGTGCCATTCTTTACCCAATGTCTGACTAAAGCACAAAAGGGTTGAAGATTATCAATCTTACCCAGGTACACATGCAGTGTGCAGATTACTGATAGGCATTCAGGTTGTTGAGTGATCCACTAAATGGCCCCAGTTCTGACTCCAACACACAATTAGTATAAAGGAGAACACGAGCAGTATAAATAAAGGAGAACCCAAGCCCATTTTCACGAGAGACCACACCAAATGCCAGAACCTGAGCTCCTCAAGGAAAAACAGCTTATACGACTCTACCACAGTACCCTATGCCTACTTAGACAGCATGAACAGATTAACTCTATGACCAAGGTGAGTCAGAGTTGTCATCATCTCCTACATAAAGGAGGAAAATGAGGCTCTGAGAGGGGAAAAAAAAGGATTTGCTCAATCATACCACATCAAGAGTAGAAGCAGAAACGAAATTTAAGATTTCTGACTTTATGGGCACCAGCCACCCAGGTTCACTCAGAGCTCCTGACAGTCCCTAGGAAAGCAAAGGGTGGTGCCTAAGAGAGGCAAGCAGAACAGCGGTCACTACTCAAGGTTACATCTTCATTCAAGGTTCTTAGAAAGCTGGGCTACAGTCAATAGAAACTAATGGATACATGGTTCCACCAATTTAGAAAAGAAAAGGCAAAAGTTCCCCTAACACAAAGGATCTGAATGCTGCAAGCTCCTACCTGATTCTGATCCCAAGAAAAGTGCCACTGGCAGTGGGCCCTGGACTAGCCTGTGGGCATGAACACGCGCACAAGTTTATGGTGCCCAGGTCTCCGTGCAGCTGGATTCACTGGGCACAAAGCTCCCCAACTGCCCAAACATCATCTGGTCATGCTTATTACTGCTGCCCAATGAAATTTTATGCACCAAGTCCACAGGTGTGATTTCCCCTTCTTTATGAGGGTCGGAATGACATCACTGATGGCCAATAGAAAAGACCCAATTATGTCCTGGCCATAAAAAGGAATGGGATTTTTTTTTTCCACCAAATCAAAACTTCCTTCAGCTTCATGAATGCAAGGGGCCCCTTTAAAGAAGCCTCCCCCACCCCAGTTCTGCCTGTGGGCTCTAAACCAAGAGACATGATTGCTTTTCAAATACTGTGGGCCCTCGGGCCAGAAATGGTTGTGCCCTTGACATTTCCCATATAGCCCTCTCTTATCACATTGGCCCCTCAGAATATCAGAACAGAACATCAAACCCAATTCTCAGACACCTGGCACCTCACTTATGCATAAGGAGGAAGTTAAAGAACACAGGGTACTCCTCAAGCTCCTCATGCATCAGGAGAAAGTTAAAGAAAATGGAACTCTGCAAGTCCCTTTACTATTCCTTTTGCATAGCATACAACATGGAGGAGAGGTGTGTAAGAAATCACCCCTCCCCATAAGTATACAGCACGAAGCAAAAGGAACTCAATTTTCCCCACCCCTCAGATCAGGCCCACCACCTGCAACTGAGCCACTCTGGCTGGGCCCAGACAGCCCTGATGGCAAACAGGTGTGGCTAGCTCAGCGCCAGCCAAAGCAGGGGAGTAGCTCATTAAGGGAACACCCCCTTTGCTAATGGGTAAAGCCAATGTAGAGCCATTGTGAGAAGAAGTTCAGCTTTGAAGATTAGGTAAACAGAGCTTGGGGAGAGCTGGGAGACGTTTAAGTGAAGACTAGCCACATCCGTGCAGACAAACTGGCAAACAGACACCATCAGCCGGGTCCAGCAAGACAGGAGGCACCTGCACTGGAAAAGGCCATGGGCACACTCTATGTGCTCTCATCTTGTCAGGTCTTAGAATCAGATTCAACTTGGAGGAATGCACATCAGTCTCACTTTTAGCAGACTCAGTCCATCCTCCACCTCTCTGCCTCTCAGGAAAGGCTGTAGGACCTGGATCTTGGAATGATATGGACTGTCAGTCATCGTGCCTAGCAGCTTTAAAATGTGCACACACTGCTCACCTGCAGGAGCAAACTACTGCATTCCAATGATAAGCAGACAGGGGGTGTACAGGAGCAAAGATGAAGAGCAGGGGACAGACTCTGCTTCCTCAAAGTCTCCAGTGGATCACAGAGGTACAGATGGTGCAGCCCTGGTGAACAAATGTGCCTGGAGAAGCCTGACAGAGGATGATGCAAATGGACACCTATGTGGTACATGAGGCTTATTTCCAGTTTCTACAAGTGCCCACTCCAGTACAAACACTCTCACAGAATGTTGTGACCAGCTGGCCTGCACCTCAAAACTACCAAAATTTCCTATGCTCCTCTACAAACACAGAGGCTGAGCTTCAGAAAAGGCCCCACTCCTGCAGCTCAGTCTGGGGGGCCCATCTATCCAGGGCTGTATCTAGCACATGAAATCCACCCCAGTCTGGGCAGTACTTAGCTGGGGACACAGCTCTTTGTCTCTCCTGTTTTCATTCCCCACCTAGGGGAGATAAACAGACCCCAGGTGATGAACAGCCCACCTTTCACAATCACTTTTCCTCAAGTTGAGAAGAGTAGCTGGTGATGAATGGGCTGGAATTTGGTTATCAGGAAGGGCTGTCAGCCAGAGGTGCCTATCTCCTCCCCCACTACACAGGGCATCATTACACTGTGGCATTAAGGTAAAATATGACCAAGGGGAGGGAAAGAAGAAAGAGGAAAAGGCTGGGCTTACACAAGGAGCAAATTGAGCAACAATAAGAGCAGGCACGAGGCTTGAACGTTAGTTATCTGCCCGTGACACCTTTTATCTCTGCACAAATTGGTCCTTCCTCCCCCACTGCATCCTCTTATACAAACAGAGGCAGACACAATGTGTCACCACTGCAACAGCTCGGCAATTTAACCCAAATTAGTGAGGGGGTCAAGCTAGGAAATAGGGGTTTCTCATTTCAACAGGTTCTTGAGTCTCACCTCTGTACTACCACATTGTGGGGAGGAAGATAGAGAGAAAGCAGACTCATAATTGAATTCACTCACTTGGTTACTGCTGATGCATAAAAAATTAATGTTCAAGCCTCTTACTTATCAAAGCTGCCTAGTATCCACCTGTGAGATGCACCCATGTCAGAAGACACAGCATAGGCCTGCCCCCAGCATTCAGTACTTAGCACTTTTAGCTAACATAGGAATCAATGAGAACAGAGTGGGAGAACAGGGCAGGAGAAAGACACTGCCCAAAGATACCAGCATCAAATCAGAAACCCTGCTACAAGCCTACAGGGCAGAGCTGGATGCAGGTGGGTGTTATAGGTGTTGCTCATGTCAGAGGTGATTTGACAGTTTAAGAACACAATTGAGTGTACAGAAGAAAATATCATTCTGGCTCCACCCTCCAACACAAGGTATCCATAGTGTTTCATGAATAATCACTCTTGGACACACAGATAAACACTGCTATACCTGAAAATGTCAGCACCAATAGCACTTGTAAGTCTGAAAGAGCACAATGGGCCCTGAGCTGGAAAGGCTCCTGATGGGTGGATAGTGCAATTCAACCCCATCTAGCACCATGGTTCCACTAACAATTTGGTCAAATGATCATACGTCTTTGAGGGTTAAAGCAGCCGGCCACAGACTAAGTTTTGTTCTAGTTGTATGAGTGTTTGTGTGTGTGTGTGTGTGTGTGTGTGTGTGTGCAGTTCTAGGGATTGAACTCAGGGCTTTCCCACTGAGCCTATATCCCCAGCCTTCTTTTTTTCTCTAATTCTTTCTTCCTTTCTTTTAAGAAGAAAGGAAGTTGCCCAGGCTTGGTTCAAACTTACAATCCTCCTGCTTCAGCCTCCCAAAGTACTGGGATTCCAGGAATGTGGCACCGTGCCCAACTAGAGCTGACTTTATAAACAGAGGCCCATAGAAGAGACTCTGGCTGCCACAGCACTCAGTACTTACTGCTTTTAGCTAACACAGGAATCAGTTAACTGAGACCAACCCTAACAGAGCATTTGGAGATACTTTCAGGCCATACACACTGGGGAGACAGTGCCTCAGTCAGGAAAAGGATACCAAAGGATAAAATGAAAAGGAAAAGTTCTACAATCACTCAACAGCTGCAGAAATAAATTTCCTGAAGCTTGGGCTAAGGGGAGGAGTTACGGATGTAGGAGGTACCTTGGGACTCATTCTCCAAAGAATGAGCACAGGAGTACCAGGGAACAAAGGCCAAGACTCGATTCTAGACACAAAGCGAGAAAACCTGCTACCTTAACTGACCACCACACATTTTAGAACATTACTAAGACACAGGACCCTGAAGGAAGTGGCTAGTTGAACCTAATTCCTATTTTCAGTGGCTTCCAGGCCCATCCAGAAGATATGCACAGCAAAAACACGATTGCTCAGGAGAGACAACTGAGAAAGAGCCAGTTTAACAATGTCCTAGAGCACGTGCAAAGCCTTAGCTATGAAGCCCTCTGCTCAACCAAGCACATGTGCACCCGCTGTCCCTCCACTTTTCCCTGCCTGTCCACAGCCCTGGGATAACCCACAGCAGACTTCACAGCCCGCTTTGCCTCTGCACTTGCCCCCATCCTCTGGGACAGCTGCAGGTTACAATTCCAACCACAAGCTTCAGAAAGATGATACACTTGCTGGAGCCTGCAAAGGGTCAGGAGAGAGTACTGTTTGAAATACCAGCATGACAGCTGGCTCCCTGTCTGTCTCTTCCTCCCCTCTCCCCTCCCCAAACTTGTCATGGTACAAGAAGTGTATAAGCAGCCCATCAGCTTTAAATATCAGTGTGCATGAAGCAGGAGCATGAGAGTGAGGGAGCAGGAAGCAGACAGCAAGCGCCTCTGTCGCCACTGCCTGTCAGGGAACACTAATGAATTTCACCACCAGCAGCTATGCTTCAGAGGTAGGGTGTGAGGCGGGGGTGGGGAGTTTTCAGGGAGAACTCTCTCAGTATTAAAACATCTCTCCCAAAGCCCTGTTAATACATGTCACTGTGGAACCCTCCCAGGATTTCCAGGGAAGGGGAGATTGGGGCAAACCCAGTGGTCTCCCCAAACAGGAAGGGGAGGCTGGAGGTCACTACAGCCGATTCCCACAGTATTGATGGGTGATTTCTGATGTTTCCACTATCACCCACACTCACCTGATAAAGGTCTTGAGATACCTGGTTGAGAGGACAAGGACAAGAAGGAAGGGTTTCAGGCAATGAAAGGTGACCAGCTGTGCCTTTCTAGATAGATTTACCATCTAACCCTCTTCACTGCAACTTCAGCCAACTCCACAGGGAGGTCCCCTGGCAGGAGGTAGGGAGAGGAAGATTCCAGCACTAGTCCCAACATGAAGCTCTTTTCCTATTGATGTCATGAGACAGCAGTGCTGCTAATTCTATGGATGAGGAAATGAAGATTAAAAGGGGTAATGTGACTTTCTCTAGATCCACCAACTAGTAGGTAGTGGAGCCAGGATTTAAACTCAAGTCATTTTTAAGAATCTTCTCTTTCCATAATACCAGTGGCCTCTCTGAGGAACAGGTGGTCACCTTATGGTTTCCTTGGGTCCTCTGTTGCCAAGTCCTGCCCTGCCTACCCTTCTTCTCAGTCTCCTCCTACTCATATACATGCCTTGAAGGCTTGGCCTGGGCCACAGCTGCCATGTAGCACTGGGCTGGGCTCTAGGCCAGGGGAACCCAGCCAGGCAGAGAAAGCCCTGGGAGTAAGCCAGGCCATCACCTGGGAATCTCCACAGCTCAGAGGACAAGGATGCAGCATAAGCCTTCCCTTGAGTGCCCTCTGCACAAGTCTGATCAGCAGTGTCTGCTCTGGCAGTGACCTGCTGTGCAGGGGGCAAATGACATTTAATTTCCTCTTGGTTTCCCTATGGTACAGACGAAAAGCTGTCACCTGCGTCTGGGTCTGGCAGCACAGCTGGAAGTGTTCCCAGACATGCTGTTCTGGAGAGTTCCCAACAGAAACCAGAATGCAGGAGGTGCAGAGGGATGTCCCTTAGGCCGGGCTGCTGGTTTTCCGAAGTAAAATCAACCGCAGCTCCCTAGTGCCAAGCAGTTGCTCAAAGCCTCCAAAAGGTACTGTCTGCCACCATATATAGTACTTCCCTGCTCTACAGCTTTTTGGCCCTCAGCCAGCTATCTCTACTCCCAGTTATCCCCCCTAGACCAACATGAAGCATACAGTTGCCACAAACACCCGCTGGAAAAATACAACATGCATCACCCTGGCACCATGATATCCAATAAACCCTGAAGCCTGTACCACTCAGACTCTATCTAAGGAAAAAAGAAGACAAGCACCCTTCCAGGTTCTTCCCATGCCAGTTCTTCCCAGGAGGGAAGTGTCCACTTGTATAGGAAGTGTTGGACCTGCCACCAGGACCTCGTGTGAGCTCTCTCTCAGATGAAATGGCTGAAGCCCCAGCAGGGAGCAGGGCAGGGGAAAGGAGGCTGAGCAGGTAAGGGGAGTTTCCAGACACTTGGTCTTGCCTCTGCTGAGAGCTCTTCTCTTTTTGGTCAGGGACACCAGGAGCTCTTGGAGTCTGAGCTGTCACTAAGATTCCTCACTGCCCTACCACAGTCTCCAGTTGGCCTGTGTCCACCTTGACCTTATGCCTAGCCTGCAATGCCCTCTGGAGGCACCACAGAAAGGCACAGTCCCAGTGCCCAGGACCTGGGATGCAGCTTGACATCTGCTTCAACACAAGCACTCAAGGACACAGCTGCTTCCCTTAACCCTCTGGCTGGTCTCTACTGTTTCCAGCTCCTCTGACTTTCAAGCCCTGCAAACAGCCTGTACAGAGTCACACTCCTGGCCTACTAGCATCAGAATAGGTCAGTGGTTCTTAAAGTGTGCTCCATGGAGCTGTAGGGTTCTCAGATGGGACACAGGCTACCTCGTGGATTAGGGAGAAAAACAAGGCAGGGCTTCACAGCAGTTCCAAGTAAAACAGTTCAACTTAACGCTAGACTTTAATATTTTATTCAAAAAATTTTACTGCTATAAAATGCCACCCATTTTGTCTCTCTATAGTGCTTTTCAGGTTCTCATACCATTTGTCTTGTCACTTTATAGTGTTTGCATATCTACCTTACCATGTAATTAGTTATATACATGCTAGTCTCTTTGTCCTCATCACCTGGCAGTCCCAAGCATAGTACTTACAAGGCCCAGAGCAGCTCTCAACAGGCACTGACATTAGTCTACTGTTGAATACCAACACCACTAAGACACATTAGATGGTTAGCAACTTTGATAGAAGTGTTCAACAGTATTCCTCAAGAGAGAAGAGCTGCAGGGGAAAGTAACTGACATTTATAAGAGGGTCTAGTGAAAACATGCACATGTAATTTTTTTTTCTGTACTGGGTACTAAGCCCAGGACTCTATCACTGATTTACATCCCTACCCTCTGCTACTTAGTTTTTTGAGACATGGTCTTATTATGCACTCCAGGCTCGTTTTGAACTCAGAGTGATCCTCCTGCCACAGCCTCCCACACACTGGCAATACAGTCATGACAATACAGGCATGCAACTCCTAAATCAGAAAATGGGGCATACCTGTTACTCTATCTCACTTGACCTCCAGGGGACCAAACTGATTTTGTGTTTGACCAATCTTTGCGTAAAACGCAGCATACTCCAACAGGATATATTCGAAGCTTCCATGTTGTGAATGTCAGACTAAGGGAACACAGGATGGTACTCATCAGCTGAGTACTCAAGAATCTGTCCCCTGGCTCAGGCAACCTATAAATGAGTCACAAGCCCCATTATTCGGGTCATAGGACTAGAGATGGGTGAAAACCCTTGGCCCAACAATCAAGCCCACTGCCTGTGCCTCCTTCACCAGCCAGATTTTAGGCAGGGGTAGGGGAAAGGAAGAGATTGTGCTCCTCCTAGCTAAAGCCACTTGTTAATAGGCTCAAGATTCCTTTATGCCCAGGGAAGGGAAGGTAGCATAAGACTCTTCCCCCCACCATGCCTCCCAGCAGGGCCAGGGAGGACAGCCATTAGTGTGTGCCTCAGCAGACAATGGGGAGGAGAAGTCTCCGGAGCAAAGGACAACTGCAGCAATTAGAATGCAGGGAGGTTCAGAAGCTATTTAACTGGGTGACCCCTGAGGTCGCTGCATCTGACTCCCATCCCTGGATAAATATTGTATGAGAGGGGAGGGGGTGGGTGAGGGAGCCACAGCAGCTCGGCTCCTCCTTTCCCCACCCCACACCACTGCCTCCAGCCACACACACCAGGAACATTATTTACAGCCCTGACAGTCAGAGCAATCACTCTGCTAACCAAGAGGGAATGGACAAAGTCGACTCACCAAAAATTGACTATGGCAACTGAAGAAGAGCTCAGGGATGGTGGGGGAAGGGAGCTGAGCCAACACAGATGCAGGTCTTCCCTGATTTGGGGTCTGGCTGAAGCAGAGGTTGTCACCCTCAAACCCTAAACCACTGGCAGGTCAAGCTTGTCTCAACTGGTAGGGAGTAAATCAGAGAAATGGAGCATCCTTCCAGCTTTTGGGTGCCTCAAAATGAAGAACTCCCGGATCTCCTCACTATCCATGTGCTGCACAGCAGATACTGGAGCCCTGGCTACCTGCTGCAAGAAAGTGGGATAAACCACATGCCACTTGCTGATCCAGCTGGCCCTTAGCTCACCCAACAGAGAAGGCCAAGAGTAAGAAAGTCAGACATCGCAAAAAGGGGTCCGGGTGGGGGAGAGAGAGCTCAGGCTGCTCCTCAGCCCCCGCCACTCGCCGTTCCTCCAGTCCTGCTCTAATGCACCCTGACATGCCTCTGAAGACAGAGAGCTGTTTGCAGTCAGCACCGTGATTTGTTAGTAATTATTTCCATGGTGTCACATTGCTGTCACTCTGTTAACAAAGAGACAGGCTGCCTCGGGCTGCCTGCAAGAAAGAATCGCAGAGAAAAAGGCCTGTCAGGCTCCCGGGATTCTCTGGGCTGGCTGGCTTTCTTCCCCAAACCAACATCCTCACAAGCTTTGGAAGAAACAGTTTTACAGAACTATCAAGTCTGAGTCATATCACCCTTTAGCCAGGGACACTGAGAATTTAATCCTACCCACTCAAACCTGCTCTCCCCAAAGCCCTACAAAGCTAAGTCCACACATCATTCAGGCATGGGCCACCATGCAAAACAGAAGTCTTGAGTTCCTTGATCTTCAACTCCCAAGACCCTTACTCTCTGACTCTTTCTCCTCAGTGGGGTGTTTGTAGTTTCTGGCGTGCTTTTAGGAACCTGGCAAAAGAAACCCACTTCAGATCAAACTGAAGTAGAGGCTCCGCCCTTTGACATGGATGAAGTAAGGGAGAATATGACAGCAGGGCATCCTCCTTTCTGGAATCCACCAACCACCACTCGGGAGCACAGCAGCTAAAGTGCCAACACCCTGCCATCCTCCACCTGCACAGGCATCTGTGAGGAGCGACCCACAGAGCTGACCTGTCTTCCCCAAGTCTGGAGCTGGACAGCATCTGCACAAGAGAACTGGTGGTTTGCTTTAGTACAAAGTAATGTCTCCATTACCCTGGCTGGGAATTAGAGGACAGATTGGCAAGCGCCGACAAAACAGAGGTCACTCACCTTACAGGCATGGAAAGTTGAAGATTAATTCTCTCCTCTCACAGAGGGAATCGGACTCCAGGAAAGTGGAAGGGAAGCACCAATACTGAGAAACCCTTTCACTGCCAAGCAGCAGCAGGAGCTGCCAATGCCACCTCTATCACCATGGGCAGAAAAAAAAGATAAAGCCCTAGAGAAGCCCTATCAAGGTGGCAAGGGCACTGCCACCTAACTCCTGCAGAACCTACCAGACAGAAGAGCCTGGACAAGAACAAGATTTTCTCTGGTGTCAGAGTCCAAAAGGCAGAAGATAGTGCATCTGCATGCACTGTAACGCAAAATCCATGAAGGCAAGATTTTCCCCTCCTGGTTCATTGTTGTATCCCCAGCACCTTGATTAGTGAGGGTACATAGTACACAGTCAACACACTTTGGCTGGAAGAAGAAATAAATGAGCTAGCATGGCTCAAAGGCCACTTGTACAGACCTACAGTCAGCTTCTCCCTATCACAGAACCTTAGAGAAGTGTGAGATTAGTTCAGGTTCAGGAACAGACATGAAGATCCCAAAGCTATAGCAAGACTGGAATTTGGTTTTATTAAAAGATGAGGGAGATTGGACAAGCTGATCACAGTCTAAGGAAATCCCCATATCAAACTGAACATGCACATTCTCATTCAACAAACATGTATTAAACAAGTAACGAAGGTAGAGGTCCCAACAAAAGGGAAATACAACATAATGGAATATTATGCTGCAATTAAAAGGTTAAAAATAAACTACTGATCCACACAACATAGATTAATCTTTCATACGTTACTTGGTCCAAAAGAAGTCAAATCCAAGAGTGAATCTTATAACAGACAAAACCCAAAGTAACAAAAGTCAGAACAATGGTTATTTGGCAGGGGAGACACTTACTGACTGGGAAAGGGCACAAAGAAACTTTTTGGAATGATATCCTGAATTTTGAACTAGGTAGTGGTAACAAAGATGTATACTTATATACAAACTTATCACGCTGTACACTTCACATTTGTATATTTTATATACCCTGCCACCTATTTCAGCCCTAAATATCTTAAAAGACCAAAAACAATGAAGCTCACAGAAAGAATTTAAAAAAAAACTGATCTAAAAATATATCTCACCAGGCATGATGGCATATGCCTATAATCCCAGTACTCAGGAGGCTGAGGCAGGGGATCACTGGAAGTTCAAGGCCAGAATGAGCTATATAGTGAGTTCAAGGTCAGCCTGAACAACATAGCAAGACCCTGTCTCAAATACATACATACATACATATACACAGGAAACACACAAAGGAAAATACTTTCGAGGAGCACCAGGGTTTCTTCTTGGAACATAGGAGACAGGCTCCTCTGGCTTCACACTCTAATGGCCAAGACCTGAGAAAACTAAAAATTTTCCAAATACCAAGGAGTTCAGCCCAAGTCATAAACCAAAGTAGTAGTACCTGGCAGGAGGCTGCACAGGAGCTCTATTCCATGCCAGGGAAGGCAGACATGGATCACATAGTCTATCCCAGCTGGTTCTGAGATTCTGAGCCTGACTGTCAGATTCTGCCATGAAGCATAGAACCAAATTTCCAGGGACTGCCCTAAAGAACCGCAGACATAGGATACAATTTGTCTTCCTGACAATCCTGACAGGGACTAACTGAGACAGCCCAACTCTAGGCTAAGTCTCAGGCAAAAGTCTCAGCACATCCAGTCCCTCCTGCCAGCAAAGAGGAGGTGATAAGGCCCTCACAGATGGTCAAGCAGAGTGCTATCAAATTTTGGGGGCCAGCATCCAGGCAACAACAATTAAGCAACAGCAAACCATTTACTCACCAGCTCTGTATCAGGCCAAAAGATGAGGTGATCACCACCTTAAGCATCTCACAGCCTGGTCAGTCACTGGGCAAACATCTTTATCTTTAATCAGTGCTTTAACGGGGTAAAACTTCCTTCCAGGGTTTCTATAATTACTACAATGATTTAAACCCTCTGTACCTACTGAGGGGTGAGGACATGAGGTTGCCACTGGAGCCTACCTTTCACACCAGAAGTGCCCAGGAAGTAAAACACCAGAGGATCTGCTGCTAAAGAGAGGCTGAACATTTTGGGCAGACAACAGAGCTTTGCCTCTAGAGTCCCTCTAGGTACAAAGTCAAACAAAAGCTCTGAGGGCAAGTTGTAGGGTGAGAGACCCATTGACTCCAGAGTTTGAAGGAGCAGAAGCCTGCTCTGGCTTCATGGAAACCTGCTCCTGCCCTAGGGACCACATATAGGAAATTCAAAATCTCTAGCCAAAACCACAATCAGGAGCCCCTTCACTACCAATTCTAGGCCCCAGGACCTGTAGCAGGGGCTTTCCGGTCCCACCCACCCCCCCACCAGCAGGCAGGCCCCAGGGGCATCTGAACTCTCAGGCAGGGGTGGGAGCACCTTTCGCTCCTCCAAGCCCAAGAACTCTCAGCCCAAGGAGCTGTCAGGCTAACGAGGCTACCCCACTACCACTCCATCTGAGCGTGGCAGGCTGCACCGCACGACTGGCTTCAGGTGGCTCTTCTTTAATTAATGGCATCCCAGGCTCTGCAGGGAGCTTCACCCCACAATGAATGGCCCTCTCTCATTAGAGGCAAGCCTGCCATGATGTATTCAGGGTGAGGGCCAGGATTCATTTCCCTGTCTGTGGGTTGGGGATGGGAGGGAGGAAGAGGCAGCAGGGAGAGATTTATATCGAGTGACTAGGATTAGCTGCAGCTGAAACATGACCCCATCAACTCAAGCTGCCTTCTTGGGGCTAACCCAATGTACCTCGGCTGACGAGAGGGCTCTAGGGAAACTGAAGGGAGGGCAGAAGGTCTGGTTCCCATTCTCTCTGAGCTTAGACTATAATTCTAAGAAAGGCCTAGAATTCCTATACAACCTTCACAGTATCCTACCCTGCCAGCCCCCAGACTTTGTGTGCACTGGGAGCCTGGGCTGATGCTGATCTGACCCACTGGCCTCCTAACTAAAGGACAGAGGCCCTGACGATGGCCTTCAGCTGGCTCCTCTGCCTTCTGTGGCAAGCTACCCTCTTTCTTGAAACCTCAGAGAAAGAGTTCACAACATGGCTTGCCCCTGCAATTGCTGCTGGACAGAACCCAAGTATGTTCTGCCACAGGGCACCTCGGACCTCAGGCCAGCATGCATGAGGAAAAAAGCAGCCATGAGCCTGTCATAAAAACATGCCCTCAGCACCACCTCACTGTGGGAGCCATTGAGCCAAATCCCACCCTCAGGATGAGGAGGTTCTGGGCAACACTATTCTTCCTGCCACCTCTCCCTGCCACCATCTCACAGGGATCACAGGAGACTGAGCAGGGAAACAGGGTCTTCCTGACAAAAAGGAAAATTTGAGCCTTCAGCTGTCTTGGTTTCCAATGTACTTTGTACAGGCATGGAAAGAATGCCACCCTGCACTCTGCTTGCCACTTAGATGGTTGCAAGTCTAGGAGCACTATGGATCCAGCTGATAACAGACAGCACACAACTCTATTCAATCCTAATGCAGATCTGACTTTCCATTTTGCTTATGCATGAAAGGAAAAAACACCTGCCCTCCTTTCATTCTCAGCCCCCTTAGAATGCCCAATTCACTGACAGCACTAGAGGGTGGGCCCTCACCTGCCTGTCAGCCAATCAGAAGGTTGCTCTGCAGGCAGGAGACCAGGGTAGGTGTCTATTGCTTGCACACACATTCACTGGATGTCATCCATGCTTCTCCCTGGCCCCTGTGGAGAAACCTTCATATACCCTTCTTTCCCTACTCAGAAAGAGATGTAGCTCAGTTCCGCTTTGCTAAGCCCTATTTGGCAATGTGTCTAAACACATGCAAACTTAATTAGTTCAGGAGGGGAGCCCAAGCGCTTGCAGTGAGAGATAAAAGTAAGGGGAAATGAGACAAGTCAGGACTGGCAGGAAGTTCTTCCTCCAGCCCTTTCCCTGCAGACCACTCATCAAAGGTGATGCAACTCAGTGCTGAGACCAACTGGCACACAGGCAAGGGGCATGGTTCTCATTGTGGTGCAACGAGATGCCTATGTGCTTTCAAATATACATACAGGTTAGAATTGTACAAAGTGATGTAAGATAGATCTGAGGGGCCAGGGATTTGGCTCAGTGGCATAAGCGCCTGCCTGACAAGTGCAAGGTCATGAGTTCAATCCCTGGTACCAAAAAAAAAAAAAAAAAGATCTGAGACAGGCAGCCCCAAATCACATCTTCTGGCCAACTATGCCCCCATTCCAAAACAAACATTGAAGTGGAGACCTGGAATACCAGGCCAGAAACCAACAGTAGTCTACAATATCAGAGCACATCACAGGCTCAGTGCAAACAAAGAAGAGGGTAAATGGTGTTCCTACCAGATCACAAAGTCCTGGACCATGAAGGACAGAAGCAAATGGCCGGACAGCATCATAGCTCAATACATGGTTGTAGAGTCAAAATGCCTAGATTCAAGTCCCTGCCTTGCCACAGACTGTCATAATTTGCCTTTACAAATTAATTTTTTGGGACTCAGTTTCTTCATTCGTTAAAGCAAAGAAGGACTAAAAACATAAAAAGGACTAAATGACAGAGTATGTATAAAGAGCACAACAGGGCTCCTGATATGTCACACATGCTCAATAAACACTGTCTTTGCTTTCTAATTTTAACTCTTCTACAGGAGTCCCAGGCTCCAGTCCTGGAGACACAAGTCTCTCACAGAAAGCACTACACACTGTGACCAAGACCAAGCTCCTCCCTGATCCATGCCTTGGGCCATGTCACCCAGCTTCCTTCAGTACTGGCAATGAGAAACCTGAGGGGCTCCCTTACATTAGAATCTCAGTTCTCTTAATTCCTCACATTCAAGTTGAGCCAACAGGGCTGAAGCTTCCCCTTCCATCCCATTTGCCCTGTACATTGGCAACTAATGCTCCCAGTATCCACCATCAAGTCTCTGTCATTCTTCCTAAGCAGGGATTCCACAAAACCATTCCACAACTTAACTGCCCTTTATTCAGCAAATACTGGGGCTGGGGATTTAGCTCACTAAAATGTGCACCTGAAGGCCTAGGGATAATTCCTAACACCAAAATAAATGAGTAAGCAACCACTACACATTAAGCCTTGCCCTAGGATTATAATAGTGCCTACAATTTGGTGACAGAGGCAGACAAGCAGCCACAATACAATTTTACTCAAAAAAAGTACATGGGCTCCAAGAGCATAAAAGAAGGCATCTGGAGAAGGGTGTTAGGAAGCAGCCAGCTAGAGCATCTAATGAGGTATGGAGTAATGCACACAGAGTACTAAGGGATGAGACTAGAGAAGTAAGTGAGAGCCTTCAAAGTCTCAACAGTGTGGCTGTGACCTTGAAGGCAAGGGTGAACCTGGCCAGGGGTTAAGCAGAAATATGATATAATCGGCTACAATTGGTAGAAGGGAATAGAAGCAGTGAGATTGGAATCAAAGACACCAGTTCAAAGGCTTCTGTAGTGATCCAAGAAAAACACAGTCATCTTAACCAGGGCAGTGGCTATGGAGATGGAAAGCAGGGAATAAATTCAAGAAACCCCTGGGAGGTACAATCAACAGGATTTGGGAATTCACTAGCTGTGACTACAGAAGGGATGATTCTCAGTTTTCTGGCAGGCCAGCAGAGCAACCAGCCAGTCATCATTGGAGGAGAGCTGGAGGAATGAACAGTTATGGAGAGAAAGGTCACAGATTTAAGGGCCTCATGGCCATCCAGGTGAAGATGTAGGATATGCAGGCTTGGAGTTCAAACGGCAGCTGGAGCTGATCTCTCCAGCAAGATCTCTGCTGCCTTGTCAGTTCTCATTTCTCACTTGAAGAAAAAGATTAGAAGACCTAAGCAGACAGAAGACAGCTAAAGCTTTGGCAAAAGATGAGATTAACACAGAAGTACAAGTGTGTTTAATAAAAGTAAAAGACAGGACAGAAATTAAAGCAACGCTAATATTTAAGAAACATCAACACAAAAGAAATAAGGCAGCTGCAAAAGTGACTAAAAAGGAGAAGCCAGAGAATCAGAAGACACCAAGTAAAGACATGGGCCATGTCAATATTCAAGAATACGGAGTATTTCAAGAGGAAGTGGTCAACTCAGTTGGACAAGAGGACCTGTCCTGACCTGCAGCCAGTATGTCACTGGTCCCTCCTTTCAGCCATCTCTCGCCACCCCCAGGAATGCCCCTGTTCCAAAGTGCCCTCCAGATGTGTGGTTCTATCACTGTGCCCTGCATTCCAGATTACCAGTAGTCCTGCTCTTTAGTTCCTGCCGAAGACACACTCCCTATGCCAGCAGCAAGCAGTATACTCTAGGCAAGTTCAATTCTATCTCCAGAACTTCTAAAACACAAAGTGCTCCAGGTCCACCTCTGCAGAGCACAGACAGAGGGATGTTATATACACACCCCCTCAGGAAGGCTGGGAACAAACTGAACCCAGCACTTACACATGAGAGGGGAACTTCCTATCCCAAAATAAGGCGAAGCTGGACTAAGGTGAAGCTCCTCTGGACCAACTCTGAGCAGGCCCTGGCCCAGAGTATAGTATCTTCCACCAGAGTATGGTATCTGACTATCCCAACTCAATCTCTGCCTCAGGTCTTGCCCTCTCACTGATTTGCCCTCCTCTTAGACCCACAGTCCACTCTCACAGCTTCTACTCTAACTTTTCAGCCAAGCTGTTCTATTCAGCTGGAGAACTTCAATCTTCAAGCTACTGGCTAAAATCAAAATTCCTCTTGTCACTCTCCACCAGCTCTACTGTCCCATCATACCAAGATGGGTAAGCAAAAAAAAAAAAACAACACTACACCCCAAAGGGGAGAGTCAGGAAACACCAGGTAAGGGGAAGGAGAAGCAGACTGGGTAGGGAAGGTGAGCTATCAAAGGCCAAACTCAAATCAAGCATTGCTTCTTTAAAATGTTTAAAGTGAAAAATTAAATCTGTACCCACTGAATTGAAACCCACCTTAGCAGGATCTGTGGCTAGAGCATCAAAGCCCTGTAATCATGTAGTATCAACTCATCAGGCTTTGACAAAAGATGGACACAAAATGATTTTGTCAGGATGGGAGCAGATTTCTTTTCTTCTGGTGATATTTCTGCTGCCACTTCAGTTCTCATTTCTCAGAGCTACATTAATCAAGGCTTTTCAACAAAAGTGATGTGAACCTGGCTGGTAAGGGCGGAGAGAGGGGGAGAGTAAGGACAGTGAGGAGGAGCCATGGCTTCTAGAAACTAGAGTGTTAACTGAAAATATTTGCTGAATTCCTCAGACTTAGTAAAACCTGGAAATGGATGTCAAAATAAGAAGCCACATACTAACAACTTGTGAGTGTCAATTTAACAGCGCCCTTGTCAGACTCATCAGCAGCTTTTACCAGGCGCACAAAAAGGTGATGGCTCTGCAGAGAGCCACTGAGGAGCCCCTGACGAGAGGTTCCGGGAACACTGATAAGCTGTGCACTGTCACGCCACACCACTTAGGTTTCCTCTCTGGCTGTTTTTATTTTGTTACACATTTAATTAAGAGCCTTCCCAGCAGTTATGCAGAGTCCTGCTTCTGAAAGGCAGTCGCAAAGCCCTCCTCCCCCATCCTGCCACCTGACAGCTGCTTTCTCCTCCACACCATTCTCCAGAGCTTGGCCTTACCCATCCAAACCCAAACCAGCCACAAAAGCCCATCATAACCATCCCTTCTGGAAACTAGGTGATCTTAGAATTCAATTCTATTTAGCTATGAGTTCTTACCTTTCTGAGCCTGATGGGTTTGTCTGCATTTTGCTTTGTTTGTTTCATCTATAAAAGTGAGACACCACCTCCTGCCAGAGCCAGTGGTTAGGAGGGCCAAAAAATGTAAGGTATGTGTTCATTATAACTTTATTCCCTTTCATATACACTTGGATTCTACAGTGCAGCCCATCTTGTCAATTACATCATTTCTCAGAGATACGGAGCAGTGTCCCAAGTCACCAACATCCGTCCTGGGCCCAATGCAGGGCCCAAGGGTTAGCCTAGTGCTTTAGGTCAGCACCAGCCCAGCTCAAAGATGGATAACACCCTTGGAAACTGCCTCTCCATTTCATAGGCAGACCAACTCCATGCTTAGGGGGCCAAGCCAAATGGTCCAGCCCCACAAACAGGGAAGTTTTCACACATACATATATGTGTGTGTCATTCATAGTTACAGCACAAGACTGAGATGTGGGCACCGGAAAGATTAAACACACCAAAGGGAGAGAAATAGGAAAGAATGGGAGCTCCAGTGATGCTACCTGGAAGAACTAGACTTCTGCCAAAGCATCTTCCTCCTGTGCCTTCAGAGCCCCAGAACTCAAATGTCAGCATGAACCCCGCCCCAGGACTGCAAAGCCTTACATAAGACCTCTCCCAGCTCCAAGGGCACAAAGCTATCCTGGACACCCTAAGAACAAAAGCCTTCTCCTCCTGACCTTCTCCATGAATTTCTGATTTATACCTGCTTCCAGTCTCAGCCTGCGTGTCACTGGGGAGGATAGAGGTCCTAAAAAGGAAACCTAGAGTGGTGTGCAAAGTGTCCACACCCAACAGTCACGGCAGATGTACATATGTGCTTCTGTGTTCTGGGGCTTGTTCTTTCCCTTGACTCCCCCACAAAGACAGGGACCAACAGCATGCTTCAACTCAGTGTCCAAAAGGCATAAAAAGGACGTTGATGAGAAGATAATACCTGATTTGGTAGGAAATGGTACTCCTGACACTCAACTCCCTACCCCCACACACAATACCCACTTTATGTTCAAAAGCTCGCACGCACACACACATTGCTTGCTGCTGCCTTCAGTAACAAAGAACACAGAGGTATTGATTCTATCAATTTCAGCAAACATTGCCCCCACCACCTCCACCCTCCTTTAATTCCCTGGGAATTGTCTGAAGCCAGGTATCCATGAGGACACTCAAGATGCTGAAAGTGTCAACTGGGCAAAGGAACCAGTCCATTGTCCACACTCAGGGCAGGAGCAGGAGACAAAGTAGAAAAAGTAATGGAGACAAAACAGAAAAGAGGCTAGAGGCTTGGAGAGCTCCCTAGAAACAGCCCTTTCTCATCCTGCTACCAGGCACTTAACTGGATCACCAGGGTGTTTCACACCAGATAAAAGGGTAATACAACATAAAAGTTAAGCACAAGGACCCCAAAGTCAGATTGCTTAAGTTTCAATTCTGGTTCTGTGTGTTCTCAGACAAGTTACTTAACCTCTCTGTGCCTTAATTTCCTTAGCTTTAAAATAGAAATAAGAGAGGGAAGGGCATAAGGACGAGTGATAGGGGAAATAAATGTGAGCTAAATATATTATATACAGTAAACCCCCCACACAAATATGTGAAACTAGCAGGATTGGCAGGACAAGGGGAAAGACAGGGATGGGGTGAAAATTATCAAAATATGTGTATACACAAATCCGCCAAAATGAAACTCATCAATCTGTATGACCAATTTTTTAAAAGGGTTAAAAAAAAAAAGAAAGAAAGAAAGAAAGAAAGAAAGAAAGAAAGAAAGAAAACTGCTCATGCAAAAAAATAAAGGGAATGTAGCTCAGTATGCAAGTTTTAGGTTCAATCCCCAGCAACACCAAAACACACACACACACACACACACACACACACACACACACACACAAGCCTCTCTGATGTCTTTTTAAAAAGTGAGCAGGGATTCTGCATGTCTTCATTGCTTAGAGGCTATGCTAGTCTCTGTATCACTCCAATGTTAGTATTTATGCTGCTGAGTCAAACACAAAACAAGCAAATTTCTTGCTGACAGCAATTAAAGTATTTGTATCCATTCACTGTACTTTTCTACCTGCATCGTTTTACATGCAAGTTGTTTTTGGGTGTTTTTGTTTTTGTTTTGTTTTGTTTTGTTTTGTTTGCAGTACTGGGAATTGAACTCATGACCTTGTGCTTGCCAGGCAGGCGCTTATGCCACTGAGCTAAATCCCCAGCCCGCAAGTTGTTTTTAATGTTGTCTAGCTTCTGTGCTGTTCCTTTAAGTTTGTTATTAAAACACATTAAACTTAACAACTATCTGAACATATGATGAAGTAAACAGAAGAATAAATGTTGCAAATTTCAGCTTAAAAAAGAAATAGAAATAAAAATAATACCTACTTATAGGATTGCTACATTTGTTACTATTTCTAGAGCATTTAGAAGAGTAAATACAATGTTATATGGTTTGAAAAATGTAAGACCCTCTTTCAAGGCCTTCTTTTTAGGAAAATAACATGCAGTCCAACAATCAAAAGGGCTGTTGTGAGCAAAAAGACCAAGCAGAGGCAGGAAGGCCCCAACAATAGCAGTCCAGGTTGGGCATGGTGGTGCACTCCTGTAATCCCAGTACTCAGGAGGCTGAGGCAGGAGGATAGCCGCGAGTTCCAGGCCAGCCTGGGTTACACAGTGAACTACAAAGCAAGATCTTGTCTCAAAAATAGTAAATAAATAATAATAGCAGCCCAGGAAAGGCCCTTGACTTGTGCCCAACCTTGTTCCACAGAAGCAGAAGGCAGGTCCCCAACCTTCCTCTGGTAAGGAAAGCCCCCAAACCTCAGGAACCCCTGCCTCAGATGCCCTGTAGGCTTGAACATTTACACCCCACTGAGGGCAAGTCCTGGCCCCACAGATTCCCAGCCCCACAGCAAAAAAAAAAGCCCCTCTCGTACTCACATGACTTTCAAGTCCCAATCTCCACAGGTGACAAAAATTGACTTGACGTTTGGGTCTAAGAGGCCTTCCTTTGCCATCCACTCATCGACCCTCTGAAAAGTACACAAGAACAGATGAGATTTTCTTTTCTTTTTTTCTTTTCCTGAACACTTGAAAAGCCACAACAGTGAAACGCAGATAAGCTGCTTGTAATCAGAGCAGGAGAACATTGTAATCTTATCCCACCTTAGCTCTACACTGGGTTCTCAGACTTGGCTGGTAACTATGGAGGCACTTGGAGAATGAACTCTTCAGGAAAATGCCACAGCCCAGGGTGTGGGGAAGGGAACCCTCCAACCTCCCAGTTCGGCGGCCTGCCCCAAGTCCAAGAAGCCCTTGCTCTCCTGGTTGCTGCTCTCCCTCACTGGTGCTCAGATAAAGGCAGAGACAGGCTGCTCTGGACCACAGGAACGGGCTGGAAGGAGGCCCCAAGCAGCGACTCAGCATGCAGCTTTGTTCATTCATTTATTCATTACGCCCATCCGCCAAATGTCTACTAATCAAGTTTATGAACTTGGTTATTCAAATAAAGGTGAGGTAATTTTCACAATCTGAGGAGGACCCTTTAGCCACAGCAGAGCCCTATCCTGGCATCTGGATTGTACTCCCTGATGTGGCTATTAAGAGCTCATAAACTGGCCCCAAACTCTGTATTTCTCCTTTTCTGGCTAAGGGTTCAAATTCAGCAGAACATTTTGGAGGCTAAGCATAATTCCTGCACAGAGAAAAAAAAAAAAAAACAGAGCTAAACACACTTGATGTCTAGTTTTCCTTCCACCCCTCAGACCAGTTTTATTTGCACCCATCCTGGGAAGTACAAATACTAAAATTAGTTTATAACAAGAGAATTATCATAAAGAATTTATGAAGCACTGTAATTTTCAGATGATCTCAGGCTTGGGGAAGGAGTATAGCAGATCACACCACAGCGTCTGCTTATGCAGGAAGATTACTTTTTAAGGCTATATCACATTATAGTTAAAAATGCAGGATTGAAAGTCAAACACACCTGGGTTCCAACCCTTAGCTTCTCCATATCCTGGCTGTGTCATAGATAGGAAGTCATTTAAAAGTCATTTAACCCCTCTGAACCTGTTTCCTTCATCCATAAAACAGGGTGGGATGACTCACCTTACAGAGTTGTTCTGAAAATTAAATGTGATAATGTGTTAAGTGCCTACCACAAATAGACAGTAGGCTGAGAATGGGAGAAAGGTGGACCATCATAAAACAATAATAGAACAATGGAGAAGTGACCAGAGTGTTATAGGACCAAGAATAGGAAGGGCTACTATGGGTAGAAGCAAAGTTATAGGCATAATAATTCTGCATTTGAGAAGAAATTATCTGTTTAATGTCTGCTTTCCCGATCCGACGTCAAACATCATAAATGCAGAGGCCTCATGCACCACTGTAATCCCTAACCCAGCACATGCCTATTCAGCAGGTATCTGTTCACTGATCGAACAAGAATGGCTAAAAATTGTATAAAGTCTTCAGAGCATAGAAAAGAGGAACAGGCAAAGAGGTTAGGGACTAGTTAAAGGAGAGTGCAAAGGGCCTCGTGTGCTCAGCAGCTAAGGGAGTCCATGGGTATCTTTAAGTAAAATTACTTCTAGCAGGCGGAGGCTGCCTCTCCAGAAACCTGTGAGAAGCCACAGTAATCCTTGAGTAAAGCAAGCAGCCTATCTTGTTCCATACTCCCAAGTGTCAGAGCTACTCCCTAGCACCATACTGGACAGACCATGTGGTCTCCAAACTTTCTTCACAGTTTGTATGCCAGAGAATTGTCTTCAGCTCAAGAATCTCCCCAGCACTTAGTCTCAGCCTGCCACTGCCAGCCTGCCACCCCAGTCACTTCAGCTCAGCCCCTGTGCGCATGTACACTCAGACACACAATCCCCCTTTCCCAGGGTTACCTGAAGAAAGTAAAGCTGATTCTACATGGGGAAAGAAGAGCTCCCTAAATCAGCACAGCTTTGGTGTAGCTCACCAAGTGCCCCATATGCAAGAGAGTTCTCTAATGCCCCAATTCTTGCATAGCGGGAAAAGACCCCAGGACAGAATAGGTCAGACAGTGACAGCAAACCTTTAAGAGACGAGTGCCCAAACTGTAACCCAGAACCCACTTATGTATCACAAAGGGCCAACACTGTAATTAAACCTGAATACTGAGGTTTTAGTTTAGAAAAAAACAACTCACACATTAACACTTTTTATCTTAAAAGAAAAACAAACAAGTGCCATAAGTTTTCCACCACTGGAATGGGAAGGAGAGTAAGATCAGGCCTTCAAAGTAAGAAGCACTCATACAGCAGATAGAGTGAGCACTTTATTTTGAGCCTCTCCAGCAAAGCAATACTATACTTGGAATCAGGCTTGTCCTCCTTCCCTTCTCTGATTACATGAATGAAAGATCTTTAGTTCATCTCAGGGCTAAGGGGACCAGTGTGGTCTCCTATTCTTACCAAAAACACCCTTAGTCGGGCTGAAGCCAGAAATCTTCCCTCCCCACCCAGAAAGTGTGCAGAAGTGCAGAAAGTTGCTTCCTGGGAAGACTCAGAATGCTCTGGGCAGCATCCTGCTCCAGGGCTGGCTTGGGATTAGCAGCAGGCCAAATCTCCAGCAGTTCACATCTCTTCCAAGTGGGCCACAGAGAAAACATGCATCCCTCAACAGCCCAACCCCAGGGACCAGGCCCTAGCTGGGGATGATACTATCCCAGACACAAGGGAGGATGAGCCTCTCTTGCTCCTTGAGTCTGTTCTTAAAGGGAGAAGCCTACACTGAGAAACTCTTTCGGTCACAGCAGAGGATCCCCCTTCAAAATCAGGGTCAGTGAGGCTGAGAAGATCTTCAGACCATAGCTTCTCCCAATTGACAGTTTAGGCACCCTAACCTGGCCCAACCAGAGACTAACAGAGCCTAGGTTTCCAGACTCCAGGTACAGGAGGACACGCTGCCACCTGCATCTTGCACCCTGCTCCATTCTGAAGGGTGCCAGAAAATTCAGTCTGTACCTCTCTCACCCATGGGAAAGGATTCCTGCCTAGAGAGAGCGATCTGGGTACTTCTGCCCACTACTACTTATCTCCTTGAGGCTGCTACCTCCCCTGCTATTTCTTCAGATACATACTTGGCTTCTCCTGTACACTGATAAGGTCTGGGCTTTGGGTTTATTAGTCTTAAAAATAAATAAAGCACCTAATGAGATCTATGGGCCTTTTTCTTTTCCCCTCTACAGAGGACTATGGGGGGACCTTCTTCCCCCTCTCAAAACCCTCAGCCCAGAGTGGGTGGGAGACAAGCTGAGGCCAAACACTGCCTTTCCTTGCTCCTTCAGGCTAGAGTATAAGAAGCAGTGCCTTAACCTTTTCCAGCTCCCCAAGGAGAACATCCTAGAAGTGTGGTCTCTGCCAAGGGTTCTAAAGTCTTTAATTTGATTTCCCTCACATAGGCAATTGTTGTAATTATTCTGATTAAGAATCATTACCCAGTGCAGCCTCTGCACCCCTGACAGGCACAATGCATCTAGCAGCAAGCTGCAGTGGGGCTGCCACAGTTCCTAGAGGAGCTGACAGCAAACAAAAGCCATCGATGGGGAGTTCTGGGTGAGTTAATGAACATCTCCACAAGAAGCCAACACTAAAGCTAAACAAAAACACCTCCAGTCCCCAGGGCTGGTCCCACCACATAGCTCAGCTCTGCTAGCCCTAGCCCACCTAGTACAGGCTGGCCCAGAGCTGGCAGCACAGGGCCACAGGCCAGGCAAGGTGGGGGCCCTATGCCTGGCTCCTGGCAGCACTCAGACATCTTGTCAGTAACCCTGACGGTAACAGCTGGAGACGACAGATCAATGGTTCAATACTCTCAACAGCATGTCACTGATGTGACAGCAAATGTTATTCTAATCAAGCCAAAATCATAGTCAAATTACACAGCTACATTCTCAAGAGGGGAGGTAGAGAAAGGCAGGAGAAAGGGGTCAGAGGTCAGAAATTAAAGGTTATTTGACCTACCTCTAGCACTTGCTGCAGGCTTGGCTGACCATCCACCATGGCTTGAATAATCCCAGTGAGCTGAGAAGAAAGAGAAACAGGCTTTGGGTAGAAAACCAGGATGTGCGCACTCAAAGCTGGAATGGCTCCTTTCCTTTCTATTTCTCTCCTTCAAGTGTAAAGGGTTCTGGCCTGGCATTGCTTCAGGCTCAGAATCTGACTAGGAGCCTTGGAATAAAGTCCTAGGACACCAATGTGAATGGTCTTATAAAAGTCTGACCTGAGATATGGGTACACATACATACGCCGACCTTGGGGTATATCTCAAACTTGGGTTGGCTTTCATTTTGAGGAAAAAAAAAAAATTACATATTCTCTGTATTCAACAGGTTCTATAACTTCCCACAAATTACACCTCCAGGTCTCACAGAAGTTCCTGTAAAACTTGGGGAGTGTGAGCATAAAGGGCATAAAGGGCCACTTGGTTTCAAATCCATCCATCCTTGGGCCTCAATGTCCAGCACTTTCCTCACCACACTCTCCATCACACCAGTGAAGCTTGTGGGCATCTACCCTTCACTCTGTATACCCTGTCTCAATAGCAAATAACCAAGCAGGAAAAAGTCACCTCTGGCCAATGGAGAAACTAAGATGAAAAGATCTAATGTGTCAAATCTGGACTACAGACTCTGTGACTCACATTCCCTACCTAGGTCAGACCTAGGTTCAAGTAAATTTGTTTTGTTTTTTTGTTTTATTTTTAAGTAAAAATATCCTTCTAGCACAAACTAAGGATAGACTGACTACAAAGATCTGAGGCATGAGGCCTCTGTCCATGCTTCCACACAAAACAGGCCTGGCACACAGCTTAGTTCCTAAAGGACTCAACCTGAAACACAGGGGCTTGAACACTAGTTAGACTAGATACAGCCTTGTAGGAGAAAGTCTTGTAACACTCATCCCTCTGAAAATGAAACTAGAAATCACCATGCCCAAAAGGCCCTACTTCCAGAAAGAGTAGTATCTTAAGCTTGCTTGCAAACAACTTTTTCTCAAGTAGAGAGGAAGAGGTTTAAAACTCCAATTAAACTATAATTATATTTAATGAATACCAAATACCCAACTCACAGAAACTGCCAGCTCTAAGAGGGAAGGTTATTTTCTCATAGTGACTTACATGGAATGGTAATACACACCTTTTAGGGAAGAAATTTTCATTTTAAAAACGCTGAGTTCCTCTAGGTGGGTTTCTGTAGTTCATCAAGTCATTATTAGGTGGTATTTTAAGGAAGTGTAAGGACACAGCCACTCTATTTTATATTCCAGAAACTGTTTTTATATTAATCTGTATTTTAATTGGGTAACAGCTGCTGCCTACAGACTTCCCATGGTCTAAAAGGAAAATAAATTAGAAAGATTAACTACACTGTTGTTTCACAAAGCTTTAACCCACAGCATGCCCACCCGGCTGGCACCTCCACACCCTTTCCTTGCTTGGGAGACCAAAGAACTGCCCAGCAGAGGGAGGGCCTGAGTCGAGGAGAAGAAAAGGCTGGTGGGCTGAGGGCAGGAGTGGGGCAGCACTGGACAAATGCCCTGGAGCAGCAGCGTTAATCTTGGAGTACAGAAAATTCCTCCTTTCAAGTAGTCAACAACTACTCTCAAACAGCCTACTGTATGCTAGATCCTATTCTAGGAACCAGGGATCTGGCAGCTAAAAACAATATAAAAACCATGTCTTTGCAGAATTTATGTTCTTGGCAGTCTCACCTTACACCCTCCTCAGCTAGTACCACAGCCTGTCCACCTTCCAGAGCACATACTGCCCACTTTGGTGCAGCTTCTCTCCTGCTTCCAGTACTTGGAAGATTAGAGTCAGGACTACTTGTGGAAAAGAAGGCCCACAGTCACTCTCACTTCTTAGCAAGCTCCACAGTCCAAATGTCAAGTCTTGTATCTTGATTTTCCTAGGGCAAGGTCAAGTCTACTCCTCTCAGCTCCTTCCAAGAGTAACTCAGACAAGGTATACCCTCAAGAAAGTCTCATTCACACAGTGAACCAATGCCACCAGTGCTAAATGCCTTGCTTCCTTGCAGAGAAAGCTTAGGAAAGCACCACAAGCACTTCCTCCAAGCCCCAGGAAAACCACAGATGAGGGGTAGGAAACTCACAGCACCATAAAGGAAAATTGTGGGTCACTCAGGTATACTGCCGCAGGACTCTCCACTGCGGGTCAAGCCCACCTCTTCCCACCCTGGGACACCACCTTCCTGGGCTTTCACTCAAAGGTTCAGCAACCCCAGTATCATCAGCCTGGGAGGAGCCTGGCTAGGTCAGCCCCCGCTCTGTCCATGCTTCCCACACAAAACAGGCCTCAAACACAGCTTAGTTCCTAAAGGAGCTCAACCTGAGACACAGGGGCTTAAATACTGGTTTGATTAGATATAGCCTTGTAAAGAAAGGTCTTATAACACTCATCCCTCCAAAAATGAAACACTTCTTAACAGCATGGTCAAGACTCTAGATGACCTGGGGGTAAAATTAAGAAAGTACCTTTATCTGACACTTAGAACCTATAAGACATATAATGAGTTTGGAGAGAGAGAAAATTTCATAAAATTAATACTGGGAAGTTCTATATTAGGCCTAACTTATACCCTTCATGTTATAGTTTAAGGCCCTTCCTACTTGGGTCAATATACATTTTTTAAAAGCTTTCACATCCTCACAATGAAAGTCTAGAGCAAAGCTACATATTATTAAGCTGAGAACCAGAGCTCACAGGCTAAACAGAGCTCAGAGACCTTAACCACTTAAAGCAGGAGAGGTGAGAGGAAGAATTAATGTGTGTTCTGTGACTCCTTTCACTGAGGGATTACAGATTAACTCCCACTTCTTCAGACTCAGAAACCACAAGGTAGGGGCTTTTGACCCTGACTGATAACACTGCTGGGTGCTGAGACCCCCTACCCACACAAAGGCTTTGTCCAGGGATGAGCTGGCTTCATCATAAACACTAACAACTACAAGAAGCAGCCCTGGAAATTTGGTGCCAATAGCACGTCAGCAACCAGGTTTTCTTCTTTCACAGTTTATCTCCAACACAATCGTATTCTGACACCAAGACAGTTTGTTGATTACATAAGCACTTGTCTCTGGTGCACAATCTGATAATCAGAACCACTCTTTCTCCTCACACAAAGAGACCAATAAATCTCATCCTTTATAAGTACAGGTGCAAGACAAAGACCTTTACTGGCATTTAGCAAATGGGTATTTTTTTCTAGTTTTTTTCATGATAACAACAATAAAAAAGATTGCACATGGTTAGGAACTGTGCAGCAGCTCAGGTGCTAGAGATAGATCTGATGAGCTGGAGCAAATTCTGGAGGTTATAGGGAGAAGGCTTCAGAGACAATGAAACCCATCGCATCCTGTTTCTGCTGAAACCATGTCTCAGGAAGATTACCAATTGAACTTAACAAGGACCTTTAAAAAGCTAGTAATATTTCTTACCCAGAGTAGTAAAAGAAAAAGTGTCTACCTGTGAACTGAAGACTCAAGGCAGAATCTTACTTCAGGTCATCCAGCACTCAGCCTATCTCTCATGCCATACAAGCATGTGTGCATGTGTCACATGCACATGCACACACACACATACACACACACCGGCTAGGGTTCTCCACAATGTTTTGTGCACGATAAGCCAGGCATGGTAGCACACACCTGTAATCCCAGCATTCTGGGAGGTTAAGGTTGGAGAATTGCAAGTCTGAATTCCACCTAGGGGCAGCTTAGCAAGACCTTGTCTCAAAATTAAAAATAAAGTCAGGCAGTCTTAACTTGTGCACAAAAGAGAAAATCCTGCCAGAAGAGTTGCTTAGGTATAATCCAGAGGTTTGGAGTTACTGTTCACATTTACTAATAAAGACTTTCTCTGGTTGTAATGACCTCTACCCACAAAGGCAGCTATTAGCAGGGTAGATGAGGTCTCAGAACAACAGCCCCATCCTGTGTCCCTGCTTCTTTCTGTTACACAGTTCCAACTAGTATGTACATAGGACAATGTTTAGATAATTTGAAGCCAGGCGTAGTAGCACACGCCTGAAAACCAAGTTCTTGAGAGACTAAGGCAGAGTCTGAGGCCAGCCTGGGCTACATAGTGAGACCCTGCTCCCCCAAAAAAAGAAAATTTAAGAGTTTTTTTAAAGAGCCTTTATTTACTCAAAAGATCAAGTCAGCAGCATAGCTGTTAAGTGGAGAAACAGGAATAATTCTTTGCCAATATTTACTCATTTACAGAACACCCATTGAATTGTGAACTTGGTACCAGACCCTAACGATGGGGCAAAGATGGATCAGGTCTAGTCTCTGCCATCATAAAACTCACAGTCCAGTAGGAAGATATAAAAATAACTAAAAGTAGGATATATATGATCAGTGCACTGTTGAGGTAAGCATAACCCAGCCTGAGGATGAGGGAATGCTTCCCAAGCAAGGTGAGTCAAGTAGAATGCCAGAGGACATTGGGGAAAAATTAGTGTACAGGCAGAGTAACCACCACATATAAGGTGGACTGTAAGAAGGTAGCCTTCAGTGAGGAGAACCAGGGCGAAGATGAAGTGGGGGGGTTGTGAGGCTGGAGAAAAAAGCAGGAACCAGGTTATGAAAAGATGAGCCCTGAAAGCCTGAGGAAAAATGGCTGCAGTCCAGGGCCTGCAACATAAACATAGCCTCACTTTCAGAAGTTTTCATAACCAGATTCCTACCTCTACTTCTACTACCCTCCAAATTATGGGTGTATATCCTTGGGTGAAACTATCTAGGAAAAACAAAAAATAGTTTTCCTCATAGTCTCACAAATCTTCCTCCCCTCTGGCCAAAGCAGGCAAGAGCAGCTGCTCCAGAGGAATCCCTCTCATCTCAATACCCTAGAACATCTACACCCACCTGGAGTTGTATTCCACTAGCACTCTATTCCATTCCTAAACAGATATCAACATTTCTAAAATGTGGGCCCAAGCTAAGCATTCTGACACATGCCTATAATCCTAGCGCTCAAGAAGCTGAGGCAGGAGGATTGCTGTGAGTTTAAAGCACACCTGGACTACATAGTGAGTTCAAGGTCAGCCCTGCACAGACCCTATCCCTATCCCAAAGCCAGACCCTATCCCAAAAAGCAAAAATGAAAAAAAACTTGTGCCTGCCTATCTATGCCAGGCAGCCTAGCTTCATAGGTAGCTACAGCACCCAGGGTCCTGGCTGCACACAGAGGATAAAGAAAAGAACAAGAGGACACTAGACATTCAGGCCTGCATAAGGCTCAGATAGCTGACTCGTTTAAGGACTTCTTTCCCTTGTTACAAGGAAATGATTTTCATCATCGTTAAAATGGTAGGTTTTCAAAAGGGGCCAAAGAAAATAGATTAGTATCCCCTGGTGGCATAGGTATTTTCCAGGAAAAAGAGGGAAAACCAAGACAAGAAAAAAAAAAAAAAAATGAATCAATCTGAACATAACTGGTTAGAATAAAGACCTTAACAGACTAACACCTGGCCAGATGGATATCTACAATAAAAGGTCCACCTGGCCCAACGGTAAACAGTGCCGTCAAGCATAGAAGCAAACCTCCAGACCTTGCATCTGGCCTAAGCCATGGAGCCATATACCCGTGCCAGAAAGGCCATTTGTAGCCTCCCCAACACCAAGGAAACAATGGAATTACTCAAGAAATTGCCTCCTATTTCACTTCATAGAGAAGGTGGGTCTCTAACAAAGGTACAACATTTCTAACACACCTCAGTCTCAACAGAAACACTCATGTTTTCCCATCACCTCTGCTAGCGCACATGCTTGACCTGATCCCACCACAGAATAATATGATGTATCACATGGAAAAGCAGTTGTAGCTTCTCCACTCAGTCCTGAGAGTCAGAACTTTCAGCAGCTCTTTTCCTCTGTCAGTAGCTCTTTTGAGCCTCCAGCAAGTATCAAAATCTCAGTTCTAATTTCACAATTATAGAATGGGTTCAGTACTAACCTGCTGACAAAATAGCCAAGTACAGCACTAGCCTAATAAGGACAGGCCTGCTTTGGCCAGCCTGTCTTCTCTTCATCAGTGTCAGAATACACTTCTCACAAGCTCGATCTATCCTCCACCCAGGGCCACTTCAAGAAAGGACAAAGTTAATATCATCAGATAGATAAGAAAGCCTGGTATAACATTTCCTTCTAAGTGACAGAAATTTTCACCTCTTGCCAAAAGACCCTAAGGGAAATAGAACAAGAAAGAACTTAAACTCCAGAAGCACCATCCTGTAAGATTCCAATTGCCCAGTCACTGGGAAAGGTAGAAATGGTACAGGAGGAAAATGTCAAAGAAGCTAGGCAGATTGTACCACTGCCCTTCCTTGGTCCCCAGGGACCAAGATGACTCAAGTAGGGTCATGGGTTTTATGAAAGCAAACTGCCAGACCCGATGTACACTTGCCTTAACCACTGATTAGATCTAAGCTTTCACCAAGGGGCCTGTAATAGAGCATCAGTAATCCCAAAGGTCCTTTCCCAACAGTCCTTGCTGCCCACCTCCAGGGCCCTTACCTCTGTACAGAAGGGGGTAAGCTGTGGATGGACTACAGGCTGGACATACATATGAAAGGTAGACTCAATCTCCATGGTCCGACCATTGAGCTTCAGGATGGGAAACTCAATGATTTCCTGGAATGTCAAAGACACAGAAAAAGAAGTAAGTTATTTCAATCAATCACTTCAAACAATAACTCCAAGTCAAAAAAGAATGACTGGGGCTTACTACACTTGCAAGATCAAATCCAAGACTGAGCAAGAAGATGCCAGCACAATTATAATCCTAACCTTTCCACTACTAATAGCCTCACAGGTTCCAAACACTGTACACACCTCTCATTCCCACTGTTTCTGGAAAGGGGAAGGAACACATGGTGTACTCTGCTCCAGTTTCCTCAGAGGGTTCTCTACTAGGAGCCTGCTCACTTGAGCCTCTAAAAGGGAGCCCGTTTCCTCTAACAGGTCCTTATGCTGGAATGGGTTTGGGTCTCTAGCCACATGGACAACCCACCATGAGACCAGCGCACGATTTCCCTGTACGAAGTTTAAACAGAGCCAGGGAGTTTATTCACTAGTTTTTATAAAGAGAAAAAAAAAAGTGATAATAAAGCCAAACAGAACAAGAAAACTGAACACAAGTAATAGGAGCTAGTGCCTCCTACCTTTCTTTCAGGCAGTACCCATCCCCCTTCCCTGCCCAATCACTTAGCCAGCCCTTCCCAATCCACTGGAACATAATGGAAGAGGAGGAGGAGAAGTGACAATTTGTTTGGTGTCTCTAAGATTAATTTGTCTCCGTTATTTAATAGAGATGCACAGCACCAAGGTCCTGGTGTGCAAACAGGCTTGCAGAACACTGGCTGCGCAGCATGCCTCATACATCGCTCCTGGGAAGGGAGGGAGGGACACACCAGAGAGGGGAGAGGGCAGGAGAGAGCACGCGCACACCAGAGAGAAGAGGGAAAACAGGAAGAGAGAAGAAAAAAAATATTGCTTTTTAATATTCAAAAACAGTTTGCAAAATTTAATCAAAGCAGAGGAAAAGCTAACATTTTTACCACTTTGACATTTTTATTAGCACTTTCATAAATTTTTAAAACATGAATGGAATTAGTTTACAACACAAAAAAATTGCCCTGAAAACATCTGGAAGAGACAAATAGGAAATAATAAAAATAAATAAATAAAAGCAAAATCCTCCAACTAAAATTAGTATGTGAAAAAGGCTTCCACTGCAGAAAGAGAAGGGGGGGCGTTGCCCACTCGGTGGCCCCCACAGCCCGCTCCAGGGGCATTCCTACCCTAGCTCCCCCTGTTCTAGAGAAGACTTCTCCAGAATCAGTAAAATCAAAGCAAATTGGTTCTCTGCAGAGACAGCCTGGAGAAATAACACCACAGCTGATGACACCTGACGGCAAGGAGGAAATGAACGGGTGGGAAGACAAAAGAAGTAGTCAATCTCAGTGTCCCAGGAAAGCCACATCTCCCTATCCCCTCTCCCCACACCAACATACCCACTAATACTGAGCTTATTTTTAAAGCATCTATTTCAACCCAACACATAACAGCAAAACTGAAAACCAAATCAAGGCAGTCAGGTTTCATACCAGAGATATTCAAAGGTTTTTGGCTGCCTGGTCTTTCTGGGCTGATCCCAAAAGATGAGGAAGCTGACAAGAGCTTGCTGCCAGATACAGGAAGGGCAAAACAGTTGCAAGACTGAGGGAGAGGCAGACAAAGACAAGGCCTAGGCACTGTTTCCACAAGGTGAGACCTCTCCTCCAACGCAAAGACAGGAAGACACTTACTCTGCACTTTGCTGAGCATTTTGTTCCCCACAAGCATTATAAAGCAGGCCAAGCAGGCCAGAGGAGTTTTGCTCTGAGAAACAAATCTGAGCACATACAACATACACACTGCTCCTCCTAAAATATGAGATACCCAAGATTTCTTAGGTGTAGTTTCTTTGAATCAGACTCATTTGACTCCCAAATTTCTGACAAATATTTCCTCCCCCACTAACTAGAAAAAGCACTTCCCCCAAAATAAAGAGCTCCATAGCCTGGTGAGTTCTGCTGCCCTGGTATCTAAGGAAACAAATACAGCCAGCTCCTCAGTAACAATGTTAGCTGAGCCCGCAATGAAATTTAACCTGTGACACAACTGTACTTTTCATTTAAACTTTCATTTGGGGAGAAGCAGTGTTTGGAGACCTGCAGTTTGTCCTACTAATGAAGACAAGTGTTGGGACCTTTCAGGGTGCCATTCATCTTTGGCTTTTATTAAATTCAATTTTCTTAAGCCCATGATACATTATGAAATTAGGAGTTGACATTCCTCTGGAAACAAAAATATCTATCAAACATAAATAGGAAAAAACCCTCTATTACCAAGAATTTATGGCTTAAAGTTGATCTCTTTCCACTTTTTTATAAGCACATGGTTTGTTTTAGATATCTGAAATGCTATTATAGATCTGGAATTTTATTAGTATTTATTATAAAATAGTACACGTTTCAGTTCCTGCTCTGACCAGCATCAAGTTAGCATCCCCAGCAGTGTCTCTCAAAACTTGGCCTTTGGATTTCCCCTGCAGCTCAGTGTTTAAATTTGCCTTCTGCTGCCTTCCTCACCAATGAGCAGATGAAAACCAAACTAAATGTTCAAACTCAGTGACTCCCTTGTTACAAAACTAAAGAACAAGCCAGCCTCAGATCCCTGCAAAAAAAAAACAGACTCCTCAGATTCTTGGACCTAAGGCACTGGACATATCAAACTGAACTAACCATAAAAATACCTCTTCAATAGTGCTAGCCCACTGTCCAGGCCTACTGCCCAAGACCAAGAAGAGAGACTTACATTAGCCAATCTCAAAACAGGACTCTGGAGGAACCCTTCCTAGGCAGCAATACGAGTTGTTTTAATAAGCCCACACAATAACATTAATTTGAGCCACTGAAGATGCAAAAGAGAAGTTATTGATAGAAGACTTTCTGAGGATTCAGCAGAAAGGACTTCATTAAGGTTTCTTACCTTTCCATATCATGCAAGTCCAAACCTCAAAGCTCCAGCCCCAACAGCCCAAACATGACAGAGAAGCCCCAGTCTGTACCTACTTGGAAAGATTCTGCAGCAAGTACACCAGAGTGATGTCAAACACTTCCTGGACAATTGTTAAGGGATAACCCCAACACTACAGGTTGATGGCATCAATTCCAACCCAAGAATCTATGACAATGTATCCAAGTGCCAGCTTCCCAGGAACAGCTGTGCAGACAATGAAACTACTACCCTGCCCCTCATCTTTTCCCTCACCCATTTCATTATTCCCCTAGGAAGTTTTCTACAAACAGTTATATGCTTGGGCAATCATATCACCAGGAAGGAAAAATGAATCTGTATGTATTTACAAGGCTTCTGTCTGGCCCTAATAATAGTTTTATATAGGAACTACTTTGTGTAGGACAATCATAGATATTGGAGTGGAATACAGAGATAAAAAGTATCTCTGCTCTTTTAAGAAGTGCAAGAACTAGTGAGTGTAAAAGATGCATGAACAAGCAATGAACACTATACTATGATAAATACCTTAGTGTAGTGACATTCAAAATGTTTACATTTTTACTTACAAAAATGTGTTTTTAGCAACATATGGAAGCACATGCCTGTAATCTCAGTACTCTGGGAGGCTGAGGCAGGATGATCCCAAGTTCAAACCCAGTCTGGGTACGTAACAATTTAAGAGAGATCTGTCTCAAAATATGTAAATAAAAAGGGCTGGGCATGTAGCTCAGTGGGAAGGCCCTGGATCCAATCCTAAGCACTGCCAAAAAAACCAAGAATATGCTTTCACATACATCCCTATTTTAGCCTTATTAATCCAGATAGACCATATCATCATCACCCCCAGCCTATAAGAATATTATTATGCTTCTACATTTTACCAGGCAAGGGTTGGGTGTGGAAACAGATGAACACAATGAGAGGTAGTGTCTCCCTCTAAGATGTTTAGTCTAGGAAAAGGGAAGAGAGGAGTTGATCTGCAATACATAAAAAGAATAAAATCATCTCTGTTCCATTTATTGTTTACTCTGTGGCAGGTACTATGCTAACAGGAATGACCTTACTTAATCCTCCATGTGACTCATGAGATAAGAATCATTACTATCCTTCCTTCACAAATAACAAGGAAGGTAAGTCATTTATTTATGACTATACTGCTGGTAAGTGACAGTGCTGGGACTTCAAGTGGGAAAAAGAATAAGACTAGCCACTTTTAAAGTTGGAAGGGTCACAAAAGTCTAATTCTCATAGTCTGAAAGGCTATCCTGTAGAGAACTCAACCTACTGTCTCCTGGAAAAACAAGTCACTCTAATAGCAATTGACACGGACTCTCCAGGCAGAAAGTCCTACTTTGGATTGCCACTGAAAAGCCTCTAAGATGGTTGCAGCAACAGAGAGGGCACTGGACTGTGCACTTGGGAGGCAGGAACTTTGAGCCTCAGTCTGCCTCTCTGACACCTAGCTCCCATTCAGGCACACAACTCTCACTTTTGACTTTTGTTGACCAAATATATGAAAGAGCTAACAAGTAGAAGATGGAAAGCAAGTGCCTGGCTCAAACAAAAAACACTGCTTTCAGGGGACCTTCTACAGGGTCAGGGAGATGATCAATTTAAGATGACAAAGGTAGCAGAGGGTACAGTCAGCATTCAATTCCAGATACATAACTCCCAAAACTCCTAAATTCATAGGTTCACTCATTTTATCATCTCCAAGTGGGTTCTTCTCTTGTCAGCTACAAACTACTAAATCCCAATGTAACCTAGTTTAACCAACTGCCTAGTTTGCCTGGGGCCAACACTTTCTGAGAACACAAGATTTTCAGTACCAAAATTGGGACAACTGGTCACCCTACACCATTCACAAACTATCTATGCCATTCTATTGTCCAAGGGCAGAACAACATAAATCCAGGAAGTTGGTCTGCTGATGGTGGATGGAATATAAACCTTAGAACCTACATTTGTCAAAGTATCCAAGGTTTCTCAACCTATTGTAAACTACCATCTCTTTTAACAAAATGCCAGCTGCAAAAGCTTTTTTTTCATTTGATATAAGACAGACAAAAAGGAAGCACCAAGGAAATTTGCTTTTACTTTTACCTTTTTAACTGAGTTAGAGCAGAGATTTTAAACCCAACTGCTTTAAAATGGCTCAATTAGGAAACCCAATAATTATTCCCTTGATAAACTGAGGATGAAACTGAAACAGCATTTCAAATGAAATCCCATATTCACTGAGTAGAAGACAACAAATAATTATGTAAGTTGTTTGCAGGGTATTCATACACCCTTCAACCAAGTTGTTTGAGTGATAAGATTATATTTGAAGTTAGAAAAACAATAACAAAAGGACTGTAAGCAGAAAGGATTTAGACTACTGAAATTCATGACACTTATTCATAGGACAGCATTCAAGCCCATTTTTCCAAAGCATAGATTCTCCTTTGCCTGAACTAATATTTCTATGGTCGTACCTGAAACTTGGGAATGAAGGAACATTTTTCTTGGCTTGCCTCTCTCAGTCTAAGGAGGAACTGACATACCCTCAATTTAGAAACAGTAACAACTAATTTATCCCTCCCTTTCATCCTCTGAAGAAAATTCCAAACTGTGTGAGTTTCTGTACTGAAAGTCTTAATAAAATCCAAAAGCATCACACCACAAGGTAGAAAAGCAGCACCTGACAAACTTGTGGGTTTTATCAGACAAAAGTCCCATGCAAAGTGGGCTCTGTCTCCAAAGGATCAAGGAGCCTCCAGGTCATAGAGAAAAAGAGAAGTTAGATAGCAGAAGTGAGGTTTGTATTGGACAGTGGGGCATAATTTGCTAAATAGATTTTCTCTTTGAAAAAAAAGACATTTTATGCACAAGGAGCTTATTTCTTAAACAAACACTCGTGGTTTTGATTTACACCACAGCCTGCTCCTAAATAATTTATGGCGGGTTAAATTTATTGCCGAGCCCTGGCTGGCTGCAAATTCGAATTGCCAAATAATTAGATTTTAGGGCAAAGCTTATAAATTACCCGTCGATTTGTCCGGACTTGTTTGTCAGTTGCTTTGTGCTTCAGGTCATCTTTGGCATTTGGCTGTTTGGGTTTTAATTGCTGATTTACACTTTGACAGATGAAAGCTGATGCTCGAAGTTTCAGGACAAGGAAGGGTAAAAAAATGGAGCTTTAAAAAGCTGATTTTTCACATATATGTCCCCCTCCACCTATCTCCACAGATCCCAAAGCAATTAAAATAAATGTAGAAAAGAGGTTTAAAATAAACACTGCTATTCTTTATTGAAGGGAATAGGGGCATAGAGCGAATTATAATTTACCTTTACTGAAAGCTGAATTTTTCAAATACAGTACCAATAAGTGAAGGGAATCAAGTCTTAGGAACCATATCTTCACTCAGGGCTACACACATCTGTTTCTCTATATATATATGATTCTAAAGCACTTTCCATTTAAACATTTTTACATACTCAAATGTAAATAACTTCAGCTATCAGTGGCCTTTGTGAAGCTGACCCTTGGGGCAGCAAACAACCAGATGATTTCTTTGAAGCCACCTGTTTATATGTATAATTAATTTAACAAGTCTCAGGTTATGTGCGGAAGTCTCCTGAAGGCAGCAGCATCAAGGGCAGGCATGGAAGTGGAACAGGACACTACCTCCAATTTACCATTTCAGTGGAAGACAAACAAGTTTCTCTGGAGAGTGCCCTGACTCTGTGCACTATACATTGATGGAAAGACTGACAGTTTTCTCTATGCTCCCAGAGAAGTAGAGTTTGCCTGCTTGCCACCTGCTACACCCCAATCAATCACTTCCTAGGAGGCCATAGGTCAGAATAACACTAGTACTAATTCTACTAAGAAGCACTAACACATAAAGCCATTACATGCCAGGCACTGTTCTGGGTACTTTAAAAAGTAATTTTATTTTCTCCTTCCACAAGTCCTATATGATTGGAACTATTAACTGCATTTTCCCAATAAGGAAGCTGAGACATAAACGGTACAAGTAGACTGCCCAAGGTCATACTGCTTGTAGGTAGGTGGTAGACATCAAACTCAAATCTGGATATTCCAGTTCTGGAGTTCATGGGGGCAGGGGCAGGGTAGTGGACATTATACCTTGAACCCAAAGCATTCACAATGAGCTACATTCCCAGTTCCTGTTAAGTTTTTGGCTTTTTGCTTTTTAAATTTATAGACAGAGTCTCACTAAGTTGCCTAGCCTGGGTTTGAATTTGCAATCCTCCCAGAATGCTGGGATTATAAAAATGTACCACCACACAGGGCTCGAGCCTGTGCTCTTAACCACCATGCTATATTGCTCTCATCAAAACAGCCTCTGCCTCGGCTCCCCTCACTTTGGGGGCCAGGGTCCCCCTTCTAGGACCTGAGCATATGCAGCCAAGGTCTGTTCAACTAGTCACCTAAGTTTGTGATGGGCGGGGTGTGCGCAGGGGCGGGGCAGGAATGTACTTGGTCAGGACCACAAAACAAATCAGAGGCTAGGTTAGACAAAGACCATTTTCTAACCAAATTTAAATACTATTCTAAAGATCCAGTAGCTGGGGATGAAAGAAAGAGGAGGTAATAGGCAGTCAAAACAGAACCAGGCCCACTCAGGCAGAGAAGTTCTGGTCAGACAACTTGGCTAGGAACCCAGAGAAGCTAGCTGAGCTCTGGGAATAATTTCCACTCACTGCCCCAGGAATGCTGCTGATGTCTCCCCCAAAGACTACATTCCAAACTTTACAGATTCTCCATTCTCTTCCCACATCTGATGACCAAAAGCCAGGACTGGAAAACAGTTATGCTGGCAAAAAGAGAGTTACAAAGTCAGATTATTAAGCGGGCAATCCACAGACTGACATCCTACCCATGATGCCCTGAAACCTCTGCTCGCACATTGGCTCTTGAGAGTGCACATTTCCATCAGCTGGCAGGAAACATTCCCCCAAATTACAGATGAGATAGCTAAGGTAGTCAGGAACCATAGTTCCTGACAGGCATCTCATTACTTGAGAACTTGTTAGAAATGCACATTCCTGGCCTCTAACCCAGATTTTCTGGACCAGAATTCTTGGATCAACCATCTTGGTTTTAACCAGTCCTCGAGGTGATTTGATTCTCACTGAAGTTTGAGAACCACTGGTGCAATCTAGAACAGTGTTTCCCAGACTACAAATTTCCTGAAGATCCTATAAAAATACATGCTCTGCTTAGCTCTGGTACACAACCTGAGGTTCAACATTTCCAACATGTTCCTGAGACAGTGGGTATTGCTGGGGCTCAGACACCAAATTACAAAGGTGTAACAGCCTAAGACATCTATGACTAACTCCTCCGAGAGCTATGAACATCAATTGAGAATCAGAACCCAAGACTCTCAACATACACTCTCACTCACCTGCTTTCAAGTACCCAGAGCAATGCCCTTAGATTTCCCCCTTGCCTGCCTTACATCTGCCCCCTGGCTCTCGCCATCAGACATTTCATCCTCTTTGGTGCCAAGGGCTTAGGAAAAAAACTGGTATGTCACATCCAGAACTTAATAAAGGCAACTGGTACATCCCTGACAAAGAGGTAGCAAGAGCTGCTCTTGTCATGGCAATGCCTGCTCTCTTGGGAATATAGTCCAGACTATGCCATCAGCTACCACCACAGTACTCAGCATATATCGTCTGAGATCTCCAAAAGAACAACAACTTTCTGTTTAAATGGCTTATAAAGGAGACTTGGGTACCTCTCCTATGTAGCCCTCTAGTCACAGACAAGCTGGGAACATATCTAGTCTATCTTATTGCCACTGTTCCTGGGAAAGGTCCCTTCAAAACTAGACACAAATCTGGAACAAGATCACAGAAATTCCACAGATCCTGCAACACCAATTCCTTGTCCATGTCACCAATTACCCAGCTCTTACACCACTACTACGCACTTCCTTTTGGGCCTGCCTCTGACATTGGTACTCTAGTCAAATTACCTGTCCAAGGAATGAGGACTGTATCAAAATAGCATGTTTCATACCAATCATGAACTCTTACTTCTCCCAGCCCCAATTACCATTCTCTTAAAGTTGATCACTTGGCCTTTCAGTGCTGTTGGTGCTGGAAAAACTCATCACATAAATGTGAGGCTGTGGAGACTTTTTAAGTAGTGCAAACAGCCAGGATAAGAGAATAAAAAAGAATGAACCCAATGGCTGGAAAAAGTACCTGTAAACAACGAGCTATTATCGCTGGACTCAACTTCCAAACACTGCAATCTCAAATCAAGCTCTCAGTGTTATCACACCTTTAGAAGGCAGGATTCTAAGCATTCTAAACTGATTATCATCTTCTCCACCTAACCACCTCTACCCATTTCCTTTAGGCCAATGACCAAGCAGTGCCTCCAACAGATCCCAGAGTAACCACCTACATTACTACTAAAGAACTTACATATAACAGTTGACCCTGTACATTCTCCTTCAAATGGCTCATCAACTCAGAGCACCAATGTATGACAATTTATGATTCTATACTCAATTCCTTACCAAGTCTTTTAGCACTCTTGATTCTCTGGCAGCCCACTAAAATTCAAAGGAAATATGAGCTACCGAAAAGCTTAGTTTTCATGCTTTCTTTTCCAGCACAAATAAGGACTACAACACATAATTCTCCGCATTACCAGTATCATGACCTCAGTCCAGCCCACTAACATCTCTCTCAAGAAATGTACCTCTCTCCTCAAGCAACAGATTCTAACAAGTTTCTTTATGCCTGCATTTAACTCCTTGGAACATCTTCCTCCCCATTCCTATGAACTGTAGTAGATATTTCTATTCCTTCTCTCACTTCCTACACTCAACAATTCATTCAAATTTCCTCTTCTGGCTCCCTAACTTCACTCCCAACCTCACCATGGACTCTGCACTGGACTCTTTAGCAATAGTGTCTCCATATAAGAGTCTCTGCCTGCATTTTAGCCCTTAGCTCAGCCCTTAGCTGGAATGACTCCCCAAGACTAGACACTGACCACAGCAGTAGAAGAGAGTGGAGTCACTCATGAAACAGATCAGTTCTGTCCCCTAAAGACCTTTAACATCCTCCACAGGCAACCCATAGAACATCCCATTCCAAGGCACCTCTACTTCAGAATAAAAGCATCCTGGATATTTGACTCTCCCTCTAATCTCCTCTGATTCGCTCAACAACTAACAAGGTTTTGCCTATGGTTGCACTCCAGGTATACAACCCCTCTGCCTGTGCCACTCTGCAGGTAGGATTGCACTAGTGTCAATCTGGGAGTACTCTTGTGTCAAGCTTTTGGACTATGGCTCAATTTTCACAGCTAGAGCTCAAAACTCATCACATAATGTAAGCTTGTGGGGGCTTTCTCAGTATTTTGAACACCTAGGATAAGAGGATAAAAAATAATCATCCCAATGGCATCTTAATCAAAATGATGCAGGATCCTGGTTTCCAATGAGACACAGCAACAGAGAAACTATCTCCTAATATCAGTTTCCTCATGTCAAACATTTGAGATCAATCTACAAAAGAAATGTAATTAAAAGAGGAGAGGAAAAAGACAGGATGGGGTCAGGGAAAAGCAAAGCCTATGGACTTGATAAAAATTTCTTTGGATTTCACTCCCCTAACTCACCCTTACTGACCTGCTGGCTTGTTTTCAATGGCTAAGTACTTGTTGGTGGGACTCATAGAGGACTCAGCCTCTAACCCCAAGCTCTGCAGTCCTTGCCAATCCTCTCTTGCTAACTAGACCCTCCTACCTTCATTAACCCCTCCTTCCCAGTCCTTCTCAATGTTAGCCAGTCAGCCAGTTTTCAGTGACTTTACTGTTTGTTTATTTGATTGGTTTGTTGGTTTCTGGTACCGCACATTTAGCAGACATACATTCCCACCATGTTGAGATAGGATCTCCCTAAACTGCTAAGGTCCCTATGCTAGGCTGGAATGTGTGATCTTCCTGCTTCAGCTTCCCAAAATACCTACACTATCAGCACCACCCAGACATTTACCTGTTTAAACAGTCTAAACTTCCCTGAACTGCTGAAGGTATATCCCAGCAGACCCAAATTCCCAGTTCTTTTGAGAAAAGAGGAGGTATAATATTATTCTCCAGCTGTTGCCTCTCCCCAGAGACCTAGCTGTGACCCGACTGCTACCTTTAGTGACAAATGAGGTGTCAGAGCAGCCTCCCTGACAATGCCTTGGCTCATGTATTTCCACTTTGATTCTTACCCTTTTTGCCCAGCCTTTATTAGCTCATACTCTCTTCAGCCACTTCTAGCATTCATATCCTTATTTACAGCATCTCAATAAGACCTCCTAGCTTGTGAGAAATACCTTATAATGTGAGAAATACTTTATAACTGCTACAAATAATCTAACTCACTGTTTTCAAAATCTCCATTCTTCTTCTCTCTCATGTTCAACATTCTCATATACTTGTACTCAAGGTCAGTGTTTTCAGACTTACGCCAATTCATTCTGCTTTACTCATGAGCCCCTTCTTTTATCCCTGCTGCAACACTTACAAGAGGCCTCAGGCCTGTGTGGCCCTCTCGTTCTCCTATATTTCTTACAAAATAATTCAAAATCACTCCCTCTCACACACTATAAGCAGGGCTGATCACTCCCATCCTTTGTACCCTTACTGTACCAATACTTGCTTCTATAATGGGAATTATCAAGTTGGCTGATAGTGGTCACACTTGTGCCTACCCTCCCTGACTCTGAGCTCCTTGAGGGTAGGGACTATTTCTTACTTGTCTTTACATTCTGCCAGTTGGTAACCAAACAGCAAAAAGAGGTCTTTTCATTGCCTGTAAGGTGGTTACAATGTGGGTCTCCCCATTCCTTTGCTGACTTAGTTGGTTTTGTCACATCCAACAAAAACTTTAAAAGGCAGCTCACTGTCACTGTTATTTTACAGTCCCTGATTTCATTCACCGGTTTATCAATGGTTCTATTCTTTAGAACTCTTCTCCATCACCCAACTTAGCCCTGTGCTTAACAAAATCTGCATTCCAACAGCTGTCTCAGCCCTGGGAGGCCACCAGGATAATAAGAGGCTTGGGGGGATGTTTCCTGATCTGCACTAAATTATGTGGTGATTTTGTTACCAGTGACCCAGTCTTCCCCAAGGAAAATTCCTGGCCCCACCCCCAGGCAACTCCACAGCCTAACTACACACCATGGCGGCTTAAAGGTATAAATCCCAGGGAAGGTAGAGGAGCAGTATGAACAGAGCAAATAAACCCACTTCAATTGTGCCTCTGCTATGCCAAACACACAAGGCAGCACGACCATGCATCAGTGCTCCATTCCCCAAGATGTATATTTTACTTCTACACTGCTATGTCTGCTCCAAATAAAGAAGGGCCCTTCAGCTTTCAGGGAGTTACAACATAGCCAAGACCTGGACACAGCAAATGCTTGTTCCCATTCAGGGAGCACTAGTTGTGGGGGGTGGGTGATACAGGGACCACCAGCAAACAGTACTGCAGAGGGGGAGGGAGAAGCACCACATTTATGGAGGCAGTGACAAAAAGGACAAAAGGGTCTGGTGGGCGTCCCATTCCCACTGCCATCACAGGCCACCAATAGCAGAATTTATTTATAGTGAATCTGGAAGAAGTATGTTAAAGGAGAGACAGAACTAAAAAGAAAGGCAATAACTGGTCTGATGGGCAAGGGAAAAATTATTCCATGAGTTGGGAGCCTGTGCAAGAACACTTACGGCTCACACAGTCATCATAACTCAGTCCCCTCAAGCATTTTGTGCTCTGCTTATGGTGTTAACTTTAATGTCTTAACATATAACACCATCCACACTAACACAAAATACTACACACGCCAGATGAGGCTGAGTTATAGTTGCTGTGGGAAGCATAACTTTGAATTTCCTGATTTTGGTGCATTTAATCTCAACCGTAATGTTACATTAACGTCGGTTTTGCATTTCATTTCCTAGTTTAGAAGAATAGTATCAGCGCCTTTGCCGATGTGTACAGAAAAAAGTGCAGGCTTTTTTCTGTACACTGAGGCAGAGGGACCAAAATCCAACAACGGGGCTCTTGCTAAAAAACCTGGCCCAGCCCCTCCCTTTTGGAGCAGCTGAAGCCTGGACAAGTTAACAGGGAGGGAAGGTTGGGTTCTTTCCAGGGCTGCTTTTCTGTCTACTTGGAGACTGCAGGAACCAAGAGCAGAGAGAAGGAAACAAGCTAAATATGGAGCAAAGAGCAGTATCTATGTAGGTAAGGAGATGGGTAGGAGTTGAAACTCCTGCTTTTCAGTCTTGAATGAGGAGAAAGGGGAATCAGTACAGTTTGGTTTGTAGGGATCTAAATCAATTTCCTATAAAATTTTCAAAAATGTATCTTTTTCACAAAAGACTGGTCATAATGTACCAGCTTTAGGTCATACTGAAATCCTCCAAACACCTCTCATTTATATTATTCCTTTTCCTGTCACCATAAACCCTTCCCCCACTCCACTCTCCAAAAATAGCCCAGCATCTGGACAATTTTCTATAAAAGAGAAACTCCTTTACTCATAGTTCTAACTCAAAATGCAGATGGACTCTCTTCAAAGTTTCTGTAAAAAGAAAAAAGCCCCCATGGACAAAGACCAAACACTAGAAAACCTAACCCCAAAGGTCATTTTTCTCCGAAGTTATGGGCACTTGAATACAGATTAGAAGGAAAACAGTAGGCGGGGCTGCTGCAGAGCAGTGAGAGAAACACTATCCAGTAATGGACAGCCGGAGAGGACTCAGGGAAGGATGAAGGCAGCAGTCAGGACAAGGCAGCCAGGACATCAGCTCCCCAAATGGGGAGAGCTGGGCCACTCCTCCCTCCCTAGCCATCCAGAGAGCTGAGGTTACTACCTCCTCCCCACTTGCTGTGGCCTATACCTCATTTTCCTCACTTACATTTGCTTTGGTGTCTTCTGAACACTGAGGTGGTGAGAAAACTTGGCCTGAGGTTAAAGATGCACAATTAAAGATCCCACCGAAGCTTTCAGGCTGCTCTCGGGGCTCAGGGTCAAAACAACCATCATTTGATGCACATCCGCACCAAAATGAGCAATGCAAGCTCCAGCTAGTAAGGACAAAGGAACTATGACTCTCCTAAACCAAATAAAAATCTACTTCTATATCAGAAAATAATTTTGAAAACAAGAATGGTGCCTCTAAAACATTTTAAACCATTTAATATTTAAGTGAAAAAAAGTTTTTCAATGAAAAAGTCTCATATTCAACCAATACTTATCAAATTAATCTGAAGCAAAACGTGTAAAACAGATAAAATGAGGGCAAAAACCAGAACACAAAAAACAAATTATATGCAAACCAACCATTCCAGTTTCACCTAGCTGAACAAAGTACAAAAATAAACAGCAAAAATGATGACAAATGGAAAATACTAGATGTTGTACCATATTTATAATCAACATTGTTACTTACCCAAGTACAACAAAGCTTGCACCTGTTAGTTTTTTGTGGTGGCATTCCATTACAATAGTCCCAATAAGCTGACTAGGGGACTTCTGAAAACCAGAGACAAGTGAGAGAAATGACCCCATGCCGACCCTCCAAACAAGTCCTGGCCCAAATCTTGTTTCTGTCTCTTACATACCCGAAGATATGAAACACTCCAGAAGGATCAGAAGTGTACTACTGAGAAGTCCAGAATACTGAAAGCTCCTAGGAGCTGGTGAGGAAAGGAACCGAGACCACTCTCATTCACGATGCCAAGTCCCACACCCAGGAGTCATGCCACAAAGAACCTGTCAAGTGGACAGCCATTGTGCCATTCTGAAAGCAGGAAGGCGGAGAAATTGTACACCACATCCCAGTCCTTTTACTATATGTTCTGGAAGTTCCTTTTCATCCCAAATCTCAGCCTTTCCTACTTCTATTTAAATTCATTTTTTATCTTTATTAAAATGAAGAGCAAGTTTTTATCATGCTTTTAGGAATAACTACTCCCTGAATGATGAAACTATTTCAAATGAACAAAGCAATCAGCTATCAAAACTATATTCCATTTCTTTTCTAAGTCCTATTTTTTTTTCACCTGTAGTGATTTTTGTTCCTTATTCTAAACTTTTCCAATTTCCTCACTTTCCTTGCTGACCAGAAGACTGAAACAAGTAGAGGGTCTAATAAGAACCTGAGCTATGATGACCTCCTTCAGAGGATACCATCCTATCTGGGACTGAACACTTCTCTAATTCATATTCTAAGCTTTCTCTGAATCCCACCAGAACCCTGCCACTTGCATACCTTAAAGAAGATGGGAGCTGGGAGTGAGTTGCCACTACCAAACAAATCTTAAACTATCCATCCCCTTCCTGAGGGTGGAACAAGGGTAGTTCAACATAGGCATGTAGCCCTAAACTCACCTGTCCACCTGTTGATCACAGCATTGTGGAGGCTTAATGAAGTTTAGATGCATTACATTTATCACTTGCCCTAGATCCACTCAAATCCATCACTATGTCACAGCAAGAAGGTAAATTGATCTGACAGGATTTGCTCTTCTTCACAAACCCATGTAAGTTATTACTCAGTACCCATGCTCTTCTAGCTGTTTGTTGATTATCTAACGATCAGGTCAAGTATCTTCTCTGGAATCACAGTAAACTAATGGGTCTATAATTTCCAAGATCATTCGTATTCCCCTTTTAAAGATAAGCAAAACAAATGCTTCTTTCTGAGTTCTCTAAAGCAACAGCTAACGCTCTGCTAATAATGAACCAAGGCAGCCAATTCCTTAAGTACCCTTGGAATCACATCATCAGGGTTCATTGATTCTGGAGATATCTTTAACAGGCTCAGATGCTGGTGAACAACATGAAGCTCTAACCCAGCCTGGGTCTAGACAGGCACTGTAAGTATGGGAAGAAAGTTGGTGGTACAAGTGATTGAATCTGTACTGCTTTATGTCTTCAGCACTGCAATAAATAAATAAATAAATAAATAAATAAATAGCAAAGCCCTTGAACAAGAAATGAAAGGTGACACTGACAGACCAAACTGAGACATCAATCAGGCCCCAACTTCAGGAACTCTAGCAGGACCCTCTACCAGACCACAGAACAGAGCTACACAAAGATCTGAGCTTAAATATAACTATGAAGATAAGAAACACACATCTACAAGCATATGCCAGGAAGCAGGAAGCAGCAAATGCCATAATGGAGATGCTAAGCAATAATGAAGCTTCAGAAGAGGGGTGAATCATATACAGTAGAGATATGCTGGAGAATAAATACATGTTTCACTAAGGCTTACTCAGTGACTGAAACCTAAGCTGTAAGGGAAATAATACAGATTATTAGGATGTGGATCACAGAGTCCCAACTTAGAAGATTATGTAACCAAAAGTCACAACCCACCACTTAGGCACACCCACCATGCCAGAGAAACTTCAGAAGTTAGGGGAGGCAGAGAAGATGATGCACAGGCAGGAGCACGAAGCAAGGAAAGCAAGTGTGGCTTGGGCAGTGCCCCAGCTGTGTTCCCTTTCATTTAAAGTTCTTCTTGGGACATTGTTCTCATCCAGCCCCTGTCCTCCAAGGCCTCAGTAGGCCTGATTCCAATCCCCCAAAGGTAAACCACTGCTTTAACAAAGAACAGAGAAGAGGAGAGGAAAAAAGGAAAAAGCAGTTGTGGTGTCTGCTTTAGGTGAAATAATATACTATTTTAAACACAAATCGCTTTCTGGAAAAAACTACCATGTAAAGTGAAACCAGTTTATCTCTGGATGGACTCCACTGTTCCCTGCCTCCCAAGTACCCAATGCTGCGGTCCTCTTCTCCCCATCCTGCTTACTACTGAAAACTGCTCCCTGATCAACACGCCTATGCATCCAAAAACTATACAGTCTTTAAGACAGAAGGGTGAGAGACCTACAGCCAGGATACCCAAAGCTCTCACACTGCAAATGAATTGTCATCAAGCCCCAATCATTCTATTAAAGCAAATACCAAGCACCTCAATGGTACCCAGCACAGGTGCCTCTCTGCTGCTAACCCAAGGTTCCTAGAAGCCTTACCTTTAAAGGATACACAATCTTTGTACACAGTGGGTAATTAAGGAAAAAAAGCAAGCAAAGATATTTCCCTTTCAAAAAAAAACAAAAACTTTCCTTCCCAGCAAACCAACAGTGGTACTTATTCAGGTAAAATACTGCATAACACATCATACCAAAAGTTGTGGCTTAAAGTACCAATAATCACAGTTCTTCTGAGTTAGGAATTTGGGAGTGGTTTATGTAGCCGAGGGTCTTTCCTGAAGTGGAAGTCAGATATCCACTGGGGCTGCAGTCATCTAAAAGCTTCACTAGGGTTGGCAGACTCACATGACTGGCAAGTTGATACTGGCTTCTGGACTAGCGACTCCATTCCTACATTCATCTACCTCTCCACAGACCAACTTGAGTAGCCTCATAGTAGCATGGTAGCTAGCTTGCACCAGAGCATGTCATATAAAAGAGCAAAGTAGACTGCAGGAAGTTTTTTGTAACTTAGCCTCAGACATCACACACTGCTTTTCCTTCTATATTCTATTTCGTTATACTCTATTGCTGGATGTGAACACCAGGAAGTAAAGATCCTTGGAGGTCATTTTGGAGGTTGGTTACTACAGTACTCCTTAAAGAACAAGCAGCAGTGGCAGGAGAAGAGCGAAAGGAAGGTAAAAGAAAGAGGAAGAAGAAAGAAAAGGAAATGTTTTGATTCCTAAAAGCTAAGACCAAAGAGAAACAATGTGCCCAGTTCTCCCCCAAAGACTTCTCACTCTACCTTGCCCTAGCATCCCTGGGTTAAGTCCCACTTTCTGGCAGGAACTCCAGATGAGAAGCGAAAAACCAGGAAGATGTGAGAAAACACCTCTGGGTCCCTCCCTCCTCGCCCACCCCTTTGTTTGCTGAAGCAATGAAACAACAGTTACCTGAGGATGAATCTGTGGCTTGTCGCACGTGGCCTCAAAGTCCAGCACTAAAAAGTAGTGATACCTCTGGGGAGGGAAGGACACCATTGCCGCCATGGATGCGCCAAAGCCGTGGGCCGCCAGCTTTCTGGTGGATATGGAGCAGAACTCCGGAACACCACAGGGAGAAAATAAGTGGGAGCCCAGCACTTTTCTTGCTCTTGAAAGTAAATATGAAGAAAATCGAGCTGCTCCAGTCTGTAAAGGTGCTAGCATTGAACATCCAGAAGCATCTAAAACTTAGGGGAGGAAAGTTAAAAAAAAAAAAAAACAGCCTGGGTTACTTCCCTCCCACTGTAGCCCTATTCCATTTAGTTTTAGTCTTCAAGAACATCCATGCAATATGCACCACTCCCCAGTGTTTCTGAGCCCTTTACTAAATCACAGCATTCATTACTAAAGTTCAAAACCCTACCACCAGCACCTGCAGCATTTTTACAGTTCTGAGTCTTCCACATCCTCCCCAAAACAATATGTATAAACACTGGCCTTCACCTTTAAATGGAGCTCTAGTTCAAAAGACAGCAGAGAAAAATTCTGTGGTCACTTCTCTGATGACAACAGTTAACTTTAAAGCTAAGGATCCCAAAGTAACATGAGATGACCCAGTTGCACAATCAGCCCTAGGAGCTAAGTAGCCTAAGACAAACAGAGGGAAATCCCCAACCTCTCTTCTCAGCTCCACTGCCTGCCCTGAGCCTTGGCTCTTCTGTCTGTGTCTGCTCACACCCTCCTCCCTTCTCCCAACCTGAACATGTGAAAGCAAGTAAAGCCAATCCTAGGGGAGTTTGCTAGTAATTCCCCAACCCCATACCAGCCAGCAACACCCTGGGGGATGAACAAGTCCTAGAGAGCACAGCTAGCAACAGCCTCAGGCCTCTTCATCTGCTGCCTTGAGTCTCACTTTCTCCTAGGGGCCCTATGGCCCTGAACAACTGTGGGTCTGACTTTTTAAATAGGGAAGGAAAAAGAGAAAACCCAGATGTGGCAGTAATGGGAGCACTGCTAAAAGTCTAGTAAAGTTTTCTGAGTGAACATGTGCAAAAAAAAAAAAAATTCCAATCACTTTTCCTGTACATTTTCCCTTTAAATTTGCAGAATGCCTGTTCATCAGAGGACTAAATACTGTATAAAAATCAAAGCTTAAGTTTTACTCACAAATAACTTCAACTCCCCCGCTCAGAAACAAAGCAAAAATTCTATGTCCTTCCCACTTTTATACTCAATACTCAAATTTCCCTTAACTTTAATCCTCAGACACCAAATCTTATACCCAATACATGAATCTTACTGCCCAATACAGAAGCAGCTGGTTTATGCTTTCTGAAGCAGCCTTCCCACAGAACCAAAGGCTTGCCTCAGAGTGCCAGCAAGTGAGCACCAGGCTTCCAGGCTTCCTCCACGCAGCCTAGGGGATGATGCCCTATGAAATCCAGGGCATACTCAAAGGCACTGTACTCAAAGGCACTAAACCTCACTACTACCTAAAGAGAAAAGGACAATGCCAAGTATCACTTCTCAGTTCTCTCCTGTCTCACTAAATGAGTCACAATCATTTGCCTGCATAGTTATCAAGACATATGCTAGTTGGGTACTCAAATGTCCAATCCCTATACTGAGATGTCATGGGAACTGAGTGCAGACCAAAAAAGAATTTAAGTATGTTCTTCATGGATCCTGCACAAACACAGCACTTTTTAGCACTGCTTTAGAGCTTCCTGCCAAATACAGTCCAACTTTAGCCCATGTACACAAAAGGCAAAAGAGCCAATATCCCTTTGAAAGCCAGAATCCAAAATAATTCATTTTATCACTTACTGCTAAACAGTACTAGAAAACCTGAGATGGAACACAAGCATGCTCACTTACTCATTCCAGTTTGAATCCAAAGTCCCTCAGGGACTTAGAACTTTCTCAAATCTCTCAAAGTCAGGCCATGCATAAGGATTTTTTGTAACTCTTAATGGTTTGAAATTTGTCTATAGAAACAGATCCTGTATCAACAGACCCTGTCTGCTTAATACCCCAGGCAATTAAGCTTCCTGATGAACAAGGGCTTCCAGGTCTCAATCCAGACTTGACCACTGATCAACCACAGCATCTTGGGCAAGCTCTGTTGAATTCCTCACCTGTACAATGACAATAATAAGAGTACCTACTTCTTAACTGAAAATGAAATGACACAACACATGTAAAGCACTAAAAAGTATGTAGCACCAAAGGGCTCAAAAAATATTAGCTTAATGTTATAACTACTACTATCCAATTGGCTATGCCAATCTCGCCAACCCTAGATTCCCATAATCGGGTCTGTAAATCCAATAATACATAAAGCACTGTACAGTTACCTCTCTTACATTCCTAGCATGCCCTAAACCTCCCATACATCATTCTATTTTTTTATGTATCTATTTTTCTATCTATCTATCACTTATCCCATCTATAGACAATACATTGATATCCAGAGGTCCTCTTGCCTACAGGCCTTGTTTTGTCACCTGATTTCATCTACATCAAAAAGCACCTCTTGTAGAAACTCTTAAGAACAGACCTTAGGAGGCCAACCCTCCATGTTAGCAGTCACTGTATACCATATTTCTTTCAGTTCTAACGACCAAGTTCAGCCCAAGTGAAGAAACAGAGGGTAGCTAGTTCTCTTCTTTCCCAAAAAAAAATTCATTACTAAAGCCATTAAATGCAGCAGGAGAAAGCAAGTACCTACTCTAACTGGGAGAGCCAACTCAACAGGGTAAGGAGAGTGACAGAGTCCAGGCAAGGTAAGGAAGGTGTCCATGGAGAGGTGAGAAGCCACGCGCCATGTCAGACCAGGCATGGGTGTGGAGGGCACTGACATTGAGGATGGTCTAATGCGAGGATCCATAGGCAGTATAAAAGTGGCAACCATGAAAGGTAAAGGGCAGTGTTCAGCAATGGGAGATGAGTTACATACAGAAGAACTGAGCAAAGTACATATATTAAAGATAACAGGAACCAGGTTTCTCACTGTTAAAGAAATTAGTTAAAAATATGGAAAGGAAGAAAATCTATGATGATGGGTGAGAACTGGCAGTTAACAGTGTGATCTTATGGCTTCTGATACAAACATGGATATATAATTGTAGATGTAAATGTAAAGACTGTATGTAGACATAAACAGTCCTCATTTAACAAAAGAGTTCCATTCCTGCATCTAGATTGTTAAGTTGCTGCTAAATGAGGAATCGTATATAGTATGTATATTACAATATTCACAGTGAAGAAATCATCAAAGAAAACTCCAGCTTAATGACTTTTATTTGTATATATGCAGTAATGTATAACAACACAGGAAACTATAGAACTGTACTATATGGTACAAGCAAAAATTACAGTACTATATTTTTACAAAGTATACTATACCAAAAAAAAAAAAAGCAGAAGCTCTATAAACAAAAATGTTAAAAAAAAAAAAAAAAAGGTTGTAACTCCAAGCACCAGGTCCTAAATCCAAACAGTATGCCTCATTCACAAATCTGAACAATAAACAGTTGTTAATTGAGGAATATCTATACACATACAAAATATGTATGTACATGCATATAAATTTGTTAGCTCTGTCTAAAGAATAGTCAGAGACCAACAACACTCAATAACAGTAAGCATACCTAATACTCAGCTCCCTTATAAATACCCTTCTCCACAAAAACAGCTAAGGAGATCACACTCTGTAGAGAAATGGTCAATTCCACACTGTTGTAGGTTAAAAGTACATAATCAGCTTAGAACATCCTATTCTACCAGAAAGCAAGAAATGCTCAGAGAAGTATGGGAACATGCTGAAAGGACACAAAGCCACCTTGAAAGGACTCCTACCGGCCAATAAATTATGAGCATAATGGAATACAAGGCACTGAAGCAACTAGGAAACAGTGAGTCCATACAGAAATAAATACAACTAAATTTTATTCAGAGATATTTAAATAGTTTCCAAGTACTGTTATCTCCCCACGAATTGCTTATTAATTATAATAGGAAGTAATCCTATAATGGGGAGGCCAGGTAGATATCACTTTAATCAACTAATCAAAAATAACATCAACACCAGGTGTGGTGGCACACACCTGTAATTCCAGCAATCAGGAGGCAGAGGCAGGAAGATTGCTATGAGTCTGAGGCCAACCTGCACTACACAGCAAGTTTAAGGCCAGCCTGAACTACATAGTGAGACCCAGCATAAAAAACAAAACAAAAAAAAATTTATAATGGGACATCAAAATTGCAATTCGTTCTAAAAGGATACATTTAGGAGAAAGCATTGTTTCTGTGACACTCCAGTTGAAGAGGTGTAACTTAAATCTAACCTTGTATCGAGCAAACTGTAATTGAGGCATAATCTATACAATAACTTGCCTGTAATGTTCATAAGTATTAAGATCACCAAAGTCAAGGTAAGTTTACTGAGGAAAGTCTAAAAGAGACTAAAGAGACTTGATAACTAAATACAACTACAATTCTGAACCACATCCTTTTCTGCTTTAAAGAACACACTTGGGATAAGTGGCAAAAACATGAATGGGATCTGGGGTTAGATAGAGCTAATGTATCCATGTTAATTTCCTGATTCTGATGGTTGTACAGTGGTTAAATAAGAAAACATCCTTGTAGGAAACACATGCAAAGTTTTCAGCGTGATTAGGCATTAGTTTGGGAACTTAACCTTCAAATGGTTCAAAGAAAAATTCTTTGAACTGTACTTCCAACTTTTATGTAAATTTGGGCTGTTTTAAACTTTTAAAAAATTATTTTTAAAGATTCATGTGCAGGATTGAGAGTGACAAAGCATTGGCCTCGCATGCATTTAAGGCCCTGAATTTGATCTTCAACACCAATAAGTAAATAAAATAAATTCAATGTACAACATGATTTTAAAAAACCAAGAAACAGAATAGGTGGTAGATGAGGGAGAGATCTCCCCATAGTGCCTACAGAGGGCAGCCCTCGAAGCATACTTCATCCCAAAGAGTCTCTCACTTTCTTCCAGTTGTGTCTCCATGAGAAGAACCCCCAATTCAACGCCCCCCCCACTGGCACTGTAACTGGCAATGCCCCCTATAGCCTTCTTAGGAAATACTCCTGCTCTCCCTATAGCAGCAGCCCATCTGCTCTTTTATCCCCAGTCGCTCAGAATGTCTCTTTTCTATTAATGTCTTTCTACTTTAGTTACCAGTTTACAGACTATAAATCTATAGCTTATAACATAAACTGGGATTAAAGTATCTAGTAGAAGGGTGGGGTTCAAAAGAAAACAGCTTTTATGATTCCCTGTACTTCTACAAACTATCTTTTATCACAGACCAAGGTTTATACACATTTATTTTCAGACATCTTTTTCCTTCTCCTAGCTAATTACAGGTAGTAAAGCAGCCTACGGTAAGAGAGAAACGGAAAGATTCTCTCTTAAAAATGAGGGGCTCACCCCCCCAATGGGGAAGGGAAAGGGATAAACAGGGACTGCCCTGGGGCCAGCCTGATTTGGAGAACAGGCCTGCGCCACAGCCCCTGGAGGATGGTCTCTGTGCAGCATATTTACACAACAGACACCAATGGCTCCTCTGCAGGCATTACTGTCTATCAGGTAAATAACACATGTGCCAAGACACACATTTAATGAGGGAAATAATATGCCTTTATAAAAAGATTCAATCTGTATTTACCTGAGAGACCAAAGAAGCACCAAATCACCAGATTAGTGGAACCACAGAGGAGTCGTTCTGGTGTCTTGAGTAAATAGACATTTTATAGCCTCCATTACCGGAGAGGGAAGGGTAGGTGGAGGGAAGGGTCATTCTTCAACATTCACATACACAGGCCGGGGAGCCTCTGAGAAGGGACAAAAAGAGAAGCCTATTAGGAAACATACTCCCTACAGTGGTCTACTCCTACTCCACCTCCCAGCCACACAGATTTAGAATCTCTAGGTTAATGCCATCATTAGATTCAATTCATGCCATTAAAAGTCTGAATGATAGGCATGAGTATATTCCAGGGAAATTCAAAGGTACCGGAGGCAGATCCTGAACCTGGACCACTAGAGTAGTAACTTTTTCAGTTCCCAGTCCTGGGTCCAGTCTCTGACTCAATCTGATCCACTGGGTCAAGGTGCTCAAGCACCTAAGTCACAAAAGTGACAACAAAGACTGCCTATACTCAATTCACTCAATTCCAGGCTTTGCCTTAGGCAGCTAAAAAAAAAAAAAACAGCCTGAGAAAAAAACAAAAATACTGCATATCTTCCAGAGTTATAATCGTCAATCTAATGAATGCCTCCCTTCATTAGAATGAATGCCAGGTACCTTCTGTAATAATCAGACTGTCAAACGTGAAAGAAAACCTCAGAGGCCACCAGGAAAAAAGAAGTCCTAGAACAGTACTGCCCCAAGTTCACACAGCAAGGAAAAGAAATCCACAGCCAGGTCACCACTCCAATGCAAGGAGCAGGCTCACCAGTCATTCCCAAATCTTCCCTATCATCTCACAGATGAGGCAGAAGCCTGAGGGCTCTGTCTAGTTTGGTAAATGCTATAGGTTAGATGGATGATCCCTGAAACCTCTACATGACTTTTGAATGACCACAGAGTATTCAGAGTCCTCTCTGCAGCCTGTCACTGCCTCCTGCCTCATCCTATAGCTACAGCAGCTTCTACTCTAACACAGGGTTATAGAAAGCCGCTCAAGAAAGCAGAAGCAGCTAATCTCAAACTACCAGGAGAGCTAAGGTTACCAAAGGACTTCAAGAATGCCAAATCCTTATGGCAAGATCACAGGCCACAGCAAGCTGACTCTCCCATTCAAATACCCCATCTCAGCAGCTTGTGGCAGAACATTAAAAAAGGCAATTGTTTGATCTGATTTCTATCTGCTAAATAAGCCATGCACTAGCTTAGACATGGTTTTTCCAGGAACCAAAGATGGAAGACATCTCTTTGCAAAGTCCTGCAAGTCAGCTGTTGTTCAGTCCTACACAAGAAGGCACAATGCCTTGTTTCCCAACACACCACAAGAAAACTAGAGATGGAGAGAGGCTACAGGATGGTAATCCCTTTAAGTACTCCCCAGACTTTTAATAGTTATCTACAGAACAGCAGTATTCAGATCTTCAAACACCTTCTGTACTCCAGCTTCCAAAATGGAGAACTGGTGTTGAAGCAGCCATACAATCTACTTGTTGAAACACCAATACTAGACAAATCCATATTTAACCCTTTGGGGCTCTGTTCTTCTCTACCGTATTTGACTCCAGCCAGGCAGGGTGGAGTATCCCAGCACTCAGGAGGCAAGACAGGTGAATCCCCATGAGTTCAAGGTCAGCCTGAACTACAAAACAAAACCTTGTCTCAAAAGAAGAAAAGAAAAATCCTCACTCCAATATATATTTTTGTAATATAATAATACCAGTATCTTAAGTTTGATTCAGTCATATGATGCTTTGCACAATAGTACATGATCAACAAATGCAGCTACTACTGTTAATGCAAGAAAACAAAGAAATACCATTTTCTGAAAAACTCCTGTAAGTCAGGCACTGTGTTGCTTACTTCTGTACTTTAGCTCATTTAATCTCCCAACTATCAAGCAAAATAAGTAACAGTATTTCCACTGTACACTTGAGGACAGTAAGGCTTACATGCATTCAACCCTTTGGGGCTCTGTTCTTCTCTACCGTATTTGATGGCCCACATTTGCCCCACTTGACTGATTCATTCATCAACCACAGGGCATATCAATAACATGTATCAATTTCAATTATTCTTTGGAGGTAAGATGTGATTTTAACCAAAGTAACTCAGTCTTAAACAATAACTAAATCTATTTTAAATCATACAAATTTGTTCTCATAATAATCTATATACATATATATAAAATATTGTGTGTGTGTGTGTGTGTGTGTGTGTGTATGTCTTCTACTGTACAGTGAACCCAGGATCTTCACACTGAGCTAATCCCCAGCCCTTTTTAATTCTGGCAGGGGAGGAGGGTTTACCAGGAATCAAACTCAAGACCCTGCACTTGCCAGACAGGCACTTACACCACTGAGCTATAGCCCCAGCCCCTAATTTTTTTTATTTAGAGACAGGATCTCAGTAAGTCATTAAACTGCCCACACTAGACTTGAACTTGCAATTTTTCTGACTTAGTCTCTCAGAGAGTCAGGACTACAGGTGCACACCACATGCCTGGCTATAATTTTTTATATTTTAAAAAGAAAAACAAAGCATAGCCCTGAGCGTAAAAGCAGAAACAGGAAGGGGTGCCTTGGATTAAAGCAACTGCATCGAGAGGAGCTCAAAGCCTTTTCTTAAACAAAACTGCAGAAGTGCAAACCTTTCCCCATCTTACAGAGTAAGAAACTGACAGGAGGCACAGGTTACAGTCAGCTCTTGCTCAGGTCCCCAAATGTGATGTTTCCTCTTACAATCTATGCCTTGGCAAATGTTACTCCCTTTGTTTTAGAGCACACTTCCATTTTTTACCACAGAAATCAACACTCCTTCAAAACCCAGCACAAATTTCCTTTTCTCTGATAAAGTTAATTGCTTAAGTGTGACCAAGTATCACATTTTTTCGTTTTCTTTTGTGGTACTGAGGACGGAAGCCAAGATCTTTGCATTAAGATATATCTCTACTACCTTGTATATTTTGAGACAGGGTCTCACTAAATCACTAAATTACCAAAGCTGGGCTCAAATTTATAATCCTCCTGCCTCAGCCTCCTGAGTAGCTGGGATCATAAGTGCATACCACCACACGATTAGGTTTATACCGTAAGGTGTCAGATATTTATTTCTCTTACTAGTAGTAATTATCAAAGAGTTAGGGGGAAAGATTGGAAGACATATGGGCACTTGTTTATTTTTTAAAAAGCATATTTAATATAATTCTTTGACTTGTTTTTTCATCAGATCCTTTCACACATTTTTAAATGCATACAGCATTAAAGAAAAGTAAGACATTAATTTTCTAACCCAAACAGTGAATGCATTTTAAAAGCTGAGAGATGTTGAATTAGATCTTTAAGGGCAAGGACTACATTTTATTCATTCATATGTTCCCAGCACTTCACACAGGGTCAGGCACAAAGTGTGAATACAAGCTTGAATGCATTAACATGCCTAAAATCACGATGCCAACTGCTCTGGAATTAGAGCATACCAGAACAGCACATAGCCCAAGCACCAACAAAGGTTCTTTTCTTTCTCTATCACTCTCTAAGCCCACCCAATCTGTCTTTCAGGGAGAGAAACAGAGAGAGACAGAGACAGAGACACAGAGAGAATGAGAATGAGAATATTGCCAGAATACTATTAAAAGGATTAATTTAGGGACCAGTGTTTGGCCTGTCATATCCAATCACTACCCACAGATCTACAGCTTCCCAAATCAAGCTCATGCAAAAAGGAATCAATTGCAAGGACACAGAGGGTCTGAACAGGCATACTAATGGCCTCCTGAGGTGCCAGCGGCCAGCTTTGACACTCCCATAAATTATGTGCCTTTTGATTTTACCTGTAGCTGTGAGGCACAAGGCACAATTTTGAACATAACAAAGCAATCCCTCCTTCGTAACCCAAGGCTCCCCAAGGAATGTCCCCAAAGGAGAAAAGGCTAAAAACAACAACCCAAAGGAAATCTGCTTCCCAGTAGGTCTGGTCCTAGCAGTCAACAATTAAAACCCAACAGAACCAAATGGATAAAAGAGAATTCAAATCAAACCTAGTAGATCTAAACGAGCCATGCATCAGACCACAGTTTTGCAATGACTACGCATCTCTCACTCAAGGGAAGAGAAATTACGGCAATAAAATAACACAATTTCATCTGGAGACAAATTTGCACTAGCTTTTACAGTATCTCACAGCATGATTTTGGGCAACTCACTTAAACTTTCTTGGGCCTCAGTTCCCTCACATGATAGCAAAGAAACAAATGCAGATCACCTGATCTACTTCCCAGCATAGAAGTAAAAAGTAATTTAACAACAACAATGAAAAAAAAATATTGCAGAGGCACTTCACAAAGATAAGAAGACCACAAGGATGGCAACACTAATAAATAACCTCAGACAGGGAGAGATGACTGGTCACACTTTGGTGAATTCTATTGGGAAACCACTGACTTAATCCACTTTACAGATGGTATTGAGACTACCCTGAAAAAAGGTCCACCATAAAAAAGTTCTGGAATAGAAATCTTGATATGTGCAAGTTTTCATTATGAAAACCAGAAGAGCTTTATCATTAACTCTTCTCCTGGTGCTTACAGCACCAGGTGCTATGTTTCTGGCACATGGACAAAATGACAACTGTGTAGACCTATAACATACTAAACCAAAGGCCAAGTCACTCAACTACTGCCTCCTTTTTAAATATTTACTAATTGTGTTAAGTACTAATAATAAAACATATGAAGACACTCTGCTAAGCACTTCACATACCTTAGAAAAGCCTTTAACAAACCCTATTAAGTCCCATTATCTCCACTTTAAAGATAAGAAAGTGAAGCTCAGAGTGAGTCACTTGTTCAAGGTCACCTAAAGATTAAAGGGAAACCTATAAGCATCCCTCCAGCAATCCAAGTACACCAGGGCTCACAGGAAGAGGAAGAATAAGAGAAAAAGCAGGCACAGGACTCAATAGACCCTCAATGAACCTACTCATTATACACTCAACAAATACTTTATCTGTTCCTTGTGCCCACATGTACCACCATACCTGAACTGGGAGACCTTCCAAACTCAAGAAAAAGTGATCAGTCTGCTATAAACAAGGAAGGAGAGATTGAGTAGGACTATACAGAATGAGGACAATTCTTAGAAAGCTTAGAAATATGGGTCAATTTCTGTGTGTACAGTTCAAGAAGTTCGAAGCAACTGATATTAAGCTATAAGCCCTAAAACCAAGATCCCTCTCAGGGCTCCATTTATTCTATACTTCCTTTAATAGAAAATAGTATCCAAAACCTTTTAATTCATTCTACACCAATTTTCCCTTCCTATATCTCTTCTGTCTGTGAAATGGGACCTGGTATTTCCAACACATTCTTTGGTAGACGTCCTCTAAGTTCCAATAGATGGCCAAAAAGTTACTAAAGAAAACCAGTATGTACATGTATGTAAAGATTCGGTGATATTTAGGATTTTTTTGTTGTTGTTATTTTGGGTTTTTGTATTGGGGATTGAACTCTCGACCTTGTGCTTGCTAGGCAGGCACCATGCCACTGGGCTATATCCCTGGTCCTATACTTAGTGTTTAAGGACCAAAATACTGCCAGAAAAGTGGAAATACAATGTGCTACCAAATTAACCACCACACCCTCCTTAATGGTCTACTTCCAGTATTATCTATTCCAATCAATCCATTCCTCACACTAACATCAAAGCAAACTTTCTACAACATAAATTTAATGTCAATCATCTACCACTTAAAACTTTTCAGCTTGTTACTGTTAAGTCTCATCCAGGGTCACCAAACATGTACCAAATCTATGTGCTACCTGTTTTTATAAGTAAATTTTTATTGGTACACAGCCATGTTTGTTCATTTTTATACTATGGTTATCTTCATACAAAACTGCACAACTGTATAGACTAGTTGTGACAGAGACCCATGAAACCCTAATATTTTCTATCTTGTCCTTTATGGAAAATTTTTGCAATATCTCATGTTTTTTTCCACTCTCTACCCACCATCAGTCTAATCCTAAATCTACTTTTTCAAACAGATCCTGGTACTGGCAAAATGGAGATAGTTCAGGACTAGCCATCTATTCAAAGACAACACAAAATTCAAGTTAAATCAAGGTCCCAAAAACTCTGGTCAGATACATTATCAGGAACCAAATGAACATGTTTCTATATGTTAAGATGTGTATTTCTTAAATAAAATACTATTTTCTACCTCTACTCAACCATCCTGAACCTAAGGCAAGTGCTAATGAGATACCCATTACAGAAATCATGAAAGAATAGAGAATCTGGATTCCCTTCCTCCAACTCTCAACTCCACAAATGATGGGTAAATGTCAATAGGTTTTGAGCATATGTGGCATTACCAGAAAAATCTACATAAAAATATAATCTGCACCAACCCCCACCCCATACCACCAAACTTAAATACTCAAAAGGAAGAAGTCAAGCCAAACTTGACCATGCAACAGAATTCTCACCTCTTCTTACTTCGAAGATGCCAAGACTGGCAGCTGGGGATGGCGAAGGTTCTGTGAGAGCTGGAAAGCCCCAATGCTGTGGATAAACATATGTCTCTGCAACAAGTCTATTTCAATACAAAAGACCAAATCCCCACTAAGGATTACACTACTCTTCAAACTCCTAAACTCAAACTTTGGCAGAAAGCTGTCCATGTGAAAAACATTGCCCTTACAGAGCTTTCAAAAGCTATAAGGTCTCATTTGCTTTTGGAACAACATACACACATATTCTCTAGTAGCAAACTTTTCTTCTAAAAAGGCTTATTTCCTAAAAATCCCAAATATTTACAGTACCTGAGCCTGGACTGTGAAAGGAGGACATAAAGTGGTGGCTGCAAAATAATTTTTAGACTTCTATCTCCACAAGAAGGAGACATTAGTAACACTGACAAGACTCAGAACTTCGGAACTGAGGCTGGGCCTCAGGACTGGGGAAAATGTGCTGCCACAAACTTTCAGGCCATATTGCAAATGGCCATATAGACCAGGAAATACTTTGAAGATACTTCCACATCTCTTCTCTCTCAAGTTCCAAGAAAGTAAAAGTAACCAAATCCCAAGTCAAAATATAAAATTATATTTATAACCTAACTCAGACCTTCCAAAGAACAAGAAGCTGAAGAGATCATGTTGTAAGTTAGTGATGCCTTCTCCACAGAATCATCTATGATTGGAACCAACATACTCTTGCCATTTACACATTTTAGTCTTTATTCTACTTTGGTCCTCTGGGAAAAGGTCATTCAATAACTTACCCCAACACAGAGAAAACACTTTTCAAAATGAAAGGGAATAAAAGCACCTTTATTTGGAATTTTCAAATAGGAAAGAGAGCTCTGAGCCAAGCTCTATGACCTAGCTAGCTGATTATTTACAGGATCTTTGGGCAGGAATTGTTAATGAGCTTTTAATTTGGAGTGCTTAAGTTGCCAAAGCGCTCTGAGCTCCAGTGAAGCACCACAGAATCCATAAAGGAAACCTTATCAATCACTTCCCGGCAGGTCCCCTCCCCCCTCTGCACCTCCTGAGGAAAGGCAGCCAAGTGGGTTTCTAACCAAGATCACAGACACATATTAGCAGAGTCACACTCCAAATCCCTGCTTATAAATTGGCTTTTAAATGGTAAAGGAGTCAGGTATAATATACTTAAGCTCCAAGAACAAGCCCACTACAACTGTTGTTGTAGTTGTAGTGGGCTGTGTATGATAAAGTCCAAATAAATCAGAATTTGATGAAGCCAATTACTGGTATAAACTCTACAATCAAAAGTCATTCAACCAATCACAATCCACTATCCTTTAAATAGCGTACTCTAACCAATGGAGTTTGTACTATGCTGCTCTCATGCTCAGAAATATCTAAGAGCAAATACTACAGAAGTGGGCAGAGACCTCTAGCAGAGACATTCATGGTCAGTCTGTTGCAAAATCCAACCCTAAGGACAAACTCCACACCTGCAACCCAGCATCTCCCAGGTCACCAAGGCACAGTAATATACTGCAAGAATTCACAGCCAAGCCTCAGTCCAAGTTCATGCCTTTTTGTTCTAAGAAAACACCTGTTGCTGAAACATTTGTAGGAAGGCAAACAAACTTAACCAGATTAGGCCTTTATTGACTCCTTCCAACATCTCTACTCCCACTACCTCGGATTTACAGAGCTAACCTGCTAACTTGTGTGTGCCCATGTGTTATGGTTTTCTCTTTATCTGTCTCCTTGCTCTGTTTCTAACCTCTCTAGTCAAACAGCTCCTTCTCCTCTCTAGTAATCCCAAGAAGTCAGTCTCCTTAATCAATCAACTTACCCAGTCTGTCCTGCAAAACCCTGCCCCGCTCCCCCTTCACCAGAACATTACTCAGTAGATCATGCATCCAAAATGAGCACAGGGGCAAGTGCCCCACGCTACACAAACTATGCATAATATGACTCCACACCCAACATGCATAAGCCAGGGCCCAAACTGGGGGAGGGGGGCTATCAGCATCACCCACCCCAGGATGTTGCCCCCAACTCGGGCCCATCCAAGTCCAGGGGAGAGTAAGGGGAGGGGCAGGGGGCCAGGCGACCAGCCCTCCTTCCCAGGGCCGCCCCCGCCCCCCATCAGCTGCGGGAGAGGCTGTCGCCATGGCAACGCCCCCTCCCAGGGGCTAGCGCGGCAGGCTCCCTCCAGATGAAGGCCCCGACGTCTCCCTCTGCCTCAGCAGGAGCTCAGGGCAGTTGACGGCGGCGGGCACGGCCCGCGCCGACTGCGGCGCCGGCCAGGCAGAGGCTAGGCCAGCTCCGCCCGCTCCCCACCGCCCGTTCCTGGCCGCCTCAACAGCGGCAGCCAGCACCACGAGTCCACAACACACCGACTCACCTCCGCGCACTCTGACCCCGATCGACGTGAAGGACGGGCGGGCGCGATGGCCAACCGGTGAGCCCGCCGTCGGCCCCTTTGACCAATAAGCTGACATGGGGCCGGGCTTCTTAGCTCCAAAAGCTACCTCTCCCGACGACATGCGCGCTAAAGTGTACCAAGATGGCGATTGGCGGAGACTGGCCTTATGGGACTTGTAGTTTTGAGATTACACGTTCTCAGAAGAGAAGGGGTCCCTTGTGGACTGCAGTAGGGATTTTTTAAAAACCAAAAACTTCCTCAGTTCTAGAGCGATCCAGGTGCCCCACCTCCATTTTCTCACCTTTCAATATATGCATGAGGTGAATAGGCCTATAAGGTTACATATTCTGTTTAGGTGCTACCTCATGGTTCATTCATTCAACAAGTAATTGTCATCTACTCTTGGATATAGGCCTGGGAGAGACCTGGGAGAGAAGGGAAGACAAATTGGGCTAAGAAGCAAATGCTTAGATTTCTAAAGGGCCTTTCTAAGGAAGAGAGAACTGACTTGTTTTCGGTCCCGTCAGAGGAAATATCGGGGTTAAAAGGATTCTGGCTACAGATGTGGGGATCTTCCGTAGTCTCTCCAGTTAGATGTACAGAACTTTCATGAAAACCAGAGGTATATTTCTCCATCATGGTTATGCCTTTCTGGGAAACCATAGGTACCAGGAAATGAGCTGAGAAGCTTCAGTTTAACCAAGACAATGACAACTTTGACAGCCTGTCAATCAGGCCCTATCCTATGGGCCAGCTTCAGTTACCAGCTCCTGTCTGCCATCTGCTTATTCTCACTTAGGAAGATAACACTCCCTACCATCTCTGAGATCTTGACATACTGGTTCCTGCCTAAACTGGATATGCTTGGTAATTCCTATATCAGGAAGTGTATTCCTTAATCTCGTCAATACAGTGGGTTAGTTTATGCTAGTATGCCCATACAGAATTGACCAGTGTTTATAATTGTCTATTTCCTTGTCATCTCTCCTCCAACGCTTTAACCTCCTTCAGTATAAGTTTGTTTCCATATTGTTCATGTATCAGTAATATCCAGTACAGTACCAGGCATAAAGCTGGTACACAAGAATTGCCTGTGAACCAATAAGGAACTAAACAGCAGAAGAGAAATGAGAAAGGATGAAGGGGAAAGAACAAATAATAGACAAATAAATATAAAAATAAGAGGCAGGTGCTGTGGCACAAGCCTGTAATCCCAGCTACTCAAAAAGACAAGGAAGAAAGTTTCAAATTCAAGGCAAACCTGAATCTAGCTTAGCTAGATTCTGTCTCAAAACAAAGATAAGAAAGGCCTGCAGCAGTGTGATCCCAGCATTCAGGAGGCTGAGGCAAAAGGATCACAGAGAGTTTAAGGCCAGCCTAAACTACACAACCAGACCCTGTCTCAAAAAACAAAACAAAACAAAACAAAACCAAAAAAGGTGGAAGACTGGGGCCTGGGGATGTAATTCAATACAAGTCCCTGGGTCCAATCCTCAATACCACCCAGAAATAAAATAGAGGACAAAAGATGGCCACTTCTACATCCGGCTTTGTTATATCTTAAATTCTGGCCTAAATGAGACATAGACAACCTTCTTAGCTGTAAAAATGAAAAACTTTACCTATCTGGATTGGTGGCTTTCTTTAAGGTCCAACTCAAATATTCTCCACTTAGCCTTTCATGATTAATTTGACTTCCCCCTAGACTGTGATCCTTCCCTCTTGGTACTCTAGGTCTCAATTATGAAGCTTCTAGGACATTACCAGGCTGTAAGCTCTTTTTGGACAAAGACTAAACACATGAACTCAAATACTAGAACAATTTAAGAGTTTAGTACATACACAGTATCTTGCACTATTACCTAACCCATCATTTGGCTCCCTCAAGTCTTGGCTTTGTGGTATGTGATTTGATCACCTAGGAAACAGAGCCTGAGCCTGATGTGGTGGCACATGCCCATAACCCCAGCTATTTATGAAGCTGAGGCAAAAAGATCATAAATTTGAAGCCAGCCTAGGTGACTTAGACCCTCTCTCAAAGTGGTTTGGAAATGTAGCTCAGTGGAAGTGAGCAAGGCCCTGAATTTAATTCCCTGTGCTGCAAAACAAAACAAAAAGCTTAAGGCAAAGCTTGTAGGATAAGATTTAACTGGGAAGTATAAATCCAGGGCAGCAAGAGTAAGAGAAGTGACTCAGGGTAAAAAAGAGTGAAAATATAAGACAGTGTATTACCAAGTTGGCCAGCATTTCAAAGAAAACAGAGCTAACTACTCTGTCATACAGATTAATTCTAGATGAGCAATGAAGAAAGATCTCTTAGGGAGAAAGGCTTGTGTTACCCTACCACTCTGGTAGCCACAGGGGGCGCCAGATTCCACACCCTGAAGCACAATGGTTCATCTGAGACTAGAAATGATGGAAGTCAAATTCTCTGGTTTGGTGAAATTGGTCCCACTGCAGACCTCCACCATGGGCACAGTGAAGGCTATGTCAAAACCTAACCCTCATCCCAGAGGAAGTTAAAATATCCAGATGAGGTGATAATAGCAGCAGCTGGGTTGTCTTGTAAGCTGTGGCCAAGACCCTGGGTCAAGATATAGATGGGGCAAGCATATTTAGGCAGGCAGGAACCTAAGTGCACAGTCTCAGATACACCTTGGGAAGCCTTCCAATTTCCAGACTAAATAACTGACTAAAGTGAGCCCTGAGAGCAGGAACCAAAGACAGCACCAAACTGTTTCAACTACCCTTCAATCCACTAGGAAAAAACAGCAAGATGGCCATCAAAGCTGAGCTCTTAACCGGCAATTCAAGAGCAATGAACACAAGACCCAAGAATAGTGCATGGCAACCCCCAAACACATACCGTTGGGAAAACCCAGGTATTCTGAAATCATTTTATCTGAGAACTAGAAAAACTGCTGCTGTCATCATCATCACTATAAGCTCCATAAGACAAGGCGGTGCAGGTATGAGGCATGCAGGCTTGCAGAGAACCTTTGCAGGTTTGAGCCTTAGCTCTATCTTCGATCTTAGACAAGTCACATACCTCTCAGAGATTCAGTTTCTTCATCTCTAGAATGAAGATAACATTTATAACCTACCTGTTGTTAGAATAAAATACATATAAGTGTTTAGCAAAGTACCTGGCATAGAGTTCAGTAAATAATGGCTGTTGTTACTATTCACTCACTCTATCCAAATCCTCTCCACACCTTGAGCACCATACCACTATCTCCCTCTAACCTCAGCAGTGTTCTGCTGCTTAAAGAACAGCGGGCCTTGGACCTGGCCATGCCTTCTCCCTGCTCCCTCCATAGCTGTTCCCCTATGAGCCTGGGCCATTCATCTCCCTGGTGACCTGAGTCTGAACTAAAAGACTGGTGTAGGGTGGCTGAGGCCAGGGTGGTAATATGCTCCCTTATCTCTATGCCCCTCACTGGGGCCTAGTTAATTTTCCCTTTGATTTTAATATAGATTTATTGAAAGTTTCAGTTATGAAAACAAACTGCAGAAGCAAATTGGTGTTCTTTGCAGACCTACAAGTGCCTATAAAGCTGCCATGTTCGGGAACGAATGGCGCTCTCTGGGAGGTCAGTCATGGCAACAGGAAGTCCCCAGGGACACACACACTGCAGTTTAATATTTTTCTTATTAGCCTTTTTCTTCTTTGCTATCTAAGCCTCCCCTTTAAATCGGAAATCAAATGGAGCCAGCTGCCCGAGGAGGCTCTTTCCCAAGCTGCTCTACTTTCCTCTACCTACTCTATCTGCTCTCTAGTCCTTGCTTCCTTGTCTCACCCTGCCTCTCTGACCTCACCTTGCCTTGCCCCCTGGCTCAGAGAGAGTTATGATCATGTGCCCCACAGATGTAGCTATGATACATCATGAAATGTCCCATATCCCTGTCCTATCTGTACGAGGTCCCCCTGGGCTACCCCACCTCTCTCTAGTCACAGGCAAGGTATTCTTACAAAAGAGTATGGCCCCAGGCTTCTTCCAGATCTGGTGTGTAGAAGGGAAGAAAATGCCAAGTTTGAAAGAAAAGACATTGCTTTCAAAAAGGCATGTAGTCCTGTTAGGATCTATTGGACTAGAAAGAAACAAACAGGTGATAATGATCTTAGAGAATGGGCAACTTCTGTCAGCCAAGAATTGACCAGCCCTCCAGTGCCCTAGTGGCTCCCGTAGTGAGAACCACTCACTGATACCTCTAAGCTGTAGAATCAGTTCTGTACCAGGAGAGGGGTTCCCGGGAATCCCCATACCCTGGTTACCTTGAGAGTACCATCTGCATTCTGGGTCTGAGATGCTACTGGGTCACCATACCACATCCCAATTCCCGGTATCCTCACCTTCTTCATAAACATTGCCCACCATCAGAACTATGATTAGTATTACTAAAGGCCCTGAAAAGTATAATCATATAGCTAGAGTGGTGAAAGGTACTAAGGTTAAAACCCAGAAAATTCATGACTTGAGTCCTGGCTTTGATTCTTACTGACCCTGTGACTCAAGGAATCTCTTTGTGGTTTCACTGTACCTTATGATTGCATTCACTCTTGTCTAAGTACTATTCTTTAATAAAATGATAACCTGTGTGTTTTTCTCCTGCAATATTCTGAAATCCTCAAGTGAAAGGACTATGTCTTAATCATCTTCATATTCTATGTGTATTTGTTTGATAATAAGTGAAGTTAACTCTGGGCCTGCTTCCTCAACTACAAAATGGAGTATCTACGTCACCAGTATAGTGAAGAAAGCACCTCTTACAGTACTCACCCAGCATAAGGGAAGTACTTAGTGAGCAAAGCATCCTTCATCAATCTTCCCTTAACTTTGCTCATGAGCCACTGGCACTCTCACCCTTACCTTTTCCTATCTCAGTTTCAAGTTACCTACTGAAGCTTTCCCATCACTGATTAGCCACCAGCATTCACTTTCTTCCAGGCCAGGATCCTTCATCTTTTCAAACCCACTAATAAACTGCTGCTTTGTAGTAGTTCTGTTTCCTGGGCTACCTTGCAATTCATCTGCATTAATGCAGATGTTCCAAGCCTACAATCTATACCAGTTCATGGTCTAAATGACTTTACATTAACAGTAATATGACTGTCTTGCAAACTCTAGGTTCCCACCCGCTCCTGTGGAAATGCTAGTCCCTAGCAATGCACCCCCCCAATCCTTAGTTGTGCCCATCAGTATGGCTTCTACCATAAAGTATACCCTGGATGCTTGCATTTAATGCCTCTCTTGACATGCTTCATCACTGCATGAGAGCATGGAATTTTCCTGCAAAGTGAGAAAATGATTCCTTCTATCCGATATTCAGTTAGGGAGACATAGACCCTCCAACAGTGTTGTTTGAGCTCTTTCTATGTGTTAAACCCTTTTTTTCTCATTCTGCATGTCTACTGCTGTCAAAGTAACCGGTATAGGCTGTGTTTACCTAAGAGCACTCACACTGAACCAGAGGTACAGTCCCTCTTTAAGTTCTATTGTGGAAACCAGCTTACCCTGCTAGACTCTTCCTCTATCATACATCTCTCTGGAGCTTGGCTGGTCCTTCCAGCAATATGATGTCCAGTGGCTTGTCACACAGCCCTGTTCAAGTCATGCTAGTACATACTAGCATGATCCAGCTATGAATATGCTACTTGCTTTTCTTTAAAAAGCTTTTCAACCCTGTGTAAATCAGCACTGACTGATCCACAGGGCTAAGCCATGCTTAGCAATCATATCTCTAGGCAGTGTCTGGTCAGGACCACAAAGCTGCAGGATCTGAGAATGCCAGAGGGATTTTAGGGGAACATATGAAGCCTACAGAATATCTTTTCCAGGAACCCCAGCCCTCCTTACCCTACATGATAATTAAGGATATACCCAAGTGTATACTTTCTCGAGATTCAAAAAAATATTTCTAGACTCCATGAAAGAACAGGACAAGACAGGTCATGAAGAACAGAAACATCTCCTGCCCTCATAGACCTTACACTCTAATGAAGGGAACTTAATGGTAAAGAGATCATTGTCACTCAAAGTGACAACCGTGATTATAAAGACCACTTGAAATGACAATTCAAAAAGGAGGTTTCTTAACAAGGTCTGGAAAAGCCTCTCAGAACAGGTGACATTTAGGTCCAATCTTAAAAGCTGAGTAGTAATTTCACAGACCAACAAAAGGAGAAAATGAGTGACTCAGAGAGGGCATCCAGGCAAAGAGAATAACATGAGCAAAGGTGCTGGGCAAAATGGCCCCCACGGGAATGGAAAGAACTCCTATGACTGGAGCAGATGGTGTGCTACAGGGAGTGGTGAAGGAGGAATTTGAAAACCTGTGCAAGAGTTATCATGCAGCCATAAAATCTTTCCTTTCCTTTCTCTTTTCCTTTCTCCTTTCTTCTTCTTATGTCTTCCTCCTCCTCCTTTTTTAAGAAACAGGGTCTCGCTATATGCTCAGGCTGGCCTTAAAATCCCAGGCTCAAACTGATCCTACTGCCTCAGCCTCCCAAGAAGCCAGTAGCCAATATACCTTTTAAAGTGTTTGAGGTCAGATATGGTGGCTTACATCTGTAATCCCAGCATTCAGGAAGCAGAGGCAGGAAGATTGCTATGAATTCAAGGTTAGTCTGGCTATGTAGTGAGTTCAAGGCTAGCCTGAACTACATAGTGAGACTCTGCCTCAAAAAACAAAAATAAATACATAAATAATAAAATGTTGGACTTAATCTTGAGGATGATATAGAGCCTTAAAACTAACAGGTTTAAAGCCAACCAGTAACTAGGTTAGTCTTACGACCAGTAGAGTGGTAGTTCTCAAATTTTAATATGTAATCATTCCTCATTGCAATCATCTTTTTAAATGTAAATCATGATTACCTAGGTCTTGAAAAGGCTTCAGATTCTGTATTCCCTGGTGAGGCTGTTGCTGCTGCCCCTTAGACCACACTTGGGCTAGCAAGCTTCTAAACTACACTGTACAAGATGTGATCAAAATATACGGTGAGTGTTAAAATTGAAAATTTATTACAGTAAAAGATACATTGCCATTACCCACCCCTGCAATGCACTCCTTTGCTTTGAATACGCTTATTCATTTACTGAAGTTCTGCAAGTCCTCATTTGTGTCTGTAAGACCTGATTTAAAGATGCAGCGAGTGCTGTAGCTGAGCGCCATCCAACAGAAAGGCAGGCTTATAAAAACATTATGTCCTCATCCGCTTAATTCACTGGATCTGGAACCTTACCACTCCTGGCTCTTCCCCAAAGTGAAAATGACCATGAAAGGTAAACACTGAAAAATTGTTTCAGGACACCAAGGCAACCATTAAAGCACAACGGAAGACACAAATGAGAACTTCCAGAACTACTTCAGAAAGGGACAATAATGATGGGGTACATATGTGCGAAGCAAGGGGGAGTATTTTGAGAGGGATTAATGGCAATGTACCTTACTGAAATAAGTGTACTTTTAAAAAATTAAATATTCACTGTAATTTTTGATTATACAGAGTATCTCTGGCTCAACTTCCCTAAATGTATTCCCTCACATCAGCAAGGTAGAGTGTTTTGTTTTGTTTTTTTCTGTTTTGTTTGCAAAGTATGACTCAAGGCTGCAGTGGTGCTTCATTTTTATTTAGCATCTATATTTTAGCACTGTTTATTGAAGATTTGTTCCATGGCCAACAAGGGTCAGGGTAAAGGGCAGAGGTAAAGAGAAGACAAAAAACAAGACATTTTCTTGCCCCAAGTGTTCAGTGTCGTCTAACAAGGGGCAGCTTTCCCTGGTCTGCCTTCAGTCAGACCTGTCATAAACATGCTAAATGAGGCCTGTCTCAGCTGTGTTCCCTGGGGCCCACTGCTTCTCCATCCCCATCCAAAGACGAGCCTGTTTATCCCTAACTGTTGTCTCTGACCTCTAAATCAATTCCCCATCTGATTCAAAATCTCAGTCCTCTCCTACCTTCCTCTTCGTTCCAGGAGAGGTCAATTTGTAAAACTAGAGGCAGCGAACTGTGACAGTGTTATGAGCACAGGCCACCTGGGTTTGTAGACTAACTCCATGGCTTATTAGTTGTGCTACTTTGGGCAAGTGGCTTAGCTTCTCTAGTGTCAGTTTGTTCATCTGTAAATTGGGAATAATAACTTGGCCTGCACCTCGGGGCTGCTGTGAAGATAAGATGCGATAATGCATACAGCATAAAACACAATCCTAAAATAGCTGAACATCTAATAATTATTATCTATTGGTTTTATAAATGTGAAAATCTTTGTGTATAGAAGCTTATCAAAGCCCTTCGAAAGCCTGTGTAAGTAAAAGCCGCCCAAAGCAGCCATCATCCTTTGCATACCTACAGCTTTTCCTGCATGCATCATCCCTTCCCTGAAGCTGGAGAGACAGAATAAAGCTGTAGATGCCAGTGCAGAAGCCTTGTCAGGTGAGGCAGCCTTTGGGGGGGTCTGTGGGGAAAAGGAGGTTTCAGCCCACCAAAGCGAGAGCTTGGTGTTGAAGGGGAATGCTTCCTAAATTCCCTGTCCCCTCCACCCCATCTCTACCATGTTCCCTCTGTCCAGGGTCACCCAGGCTGCCCCCTCCTTCCAGCTGCAGTAAGAGGCAGCCTCAATCATTCATCTTAATGTCTCTATTAACCAGGGTTATGACCAGGACGAGACAAGAAACAAGGTCTTTTAGTGTGAAAACACAGTTTCCAGGGCTCAGCCCCGGGGGAATTCTCCACAGCACTGCTGCTAATCCATGGCCACTGCCACTGGAGGGGACTTAGCTTCCAGATCAGGTCGGATGATTCTGTCCTAAGTTCCCTCCCTGTCCCTTCTCCCCTCAAGGTTTCTAAGGGCTTTTCCACTGGCTCTCATTTCCAACCCAAAAAGTTGATGTGGCATTTGACAATAACCATAGGGGCCTCGAGGTTGTCATCATGCTAGGCCAGCACCCTGGCTTGGAATCACTCTACTCATCACCACATCACTTCTCACTAGTCATGTGAAAGCAGTTATAACTTTGGCCACTCAGAGTCTAAGGGAATAACAAGCATATTTCCAGTTGTAGAAAGTATCAAGGAGGAATCCTAATAAGGCCATACCTCTAGTCCCCATCATCCATAGTAAAGACGATTTGGGGTCCATCAGTGGAGTCAGCATATGCTCTGACTAACACCTGGCATGTAGCTGTTGGCTCAAGGAACTGAGTGCTTACTGAAACCTGCACCCTACATGGTAAGATTTAGGGGCAGTAGCAGGGCCTGTTCACCTGGAGAGATAAGCTGAAGCTCCTAGAGAACCAGAATCAAAAGGCAACAGCCAAGACACATTCAGAGGGCCTCAGAAAGAGCCACAGGCACAGGCTTGCCCTTGCAAGGCATGGAAAGGATCCTGACATAACCACTTCAAGTATCAATAATGTCACCATCGGTAATGTTAAGTAATGGGCATGGGAGGATAAAGACACACAGAGGTACAAGTACAAAAAGAAGGGACAGGTCACCCAACACAGTTTGCTGACCACAGTCATGCTAATATTCAGGTCACTAACTTGTATTTCTCACTGTGCTGCTATTGTGTTGCTGGTCCTGGTTTCTCCCTGCTTATTAAAACTTGTCCTAATCAAAAGGCAGACTAGCATGGAGGACTTGCTTAACTATGGAGCCAGGCAAACCTGAACTCACATCCTTGCTCTATTCCTTGTAAGCAAAGTGACCCTGGGAAAGTCATTGTTGCTCCCTATGCTGCAATTTCTTCAAGGTCTTAGAAAGTGAATAAGACTACATCTGTCAGCCTGGTATAGAGCTGGACCAGTGTGGATGGAGCGATGGGTGGAGAAGCGAGCAAGGAGTGTCAGTCCCTGGCATGCACAAGAAGAAAGCCTCTGTGCCTAGATGCAGGGGGCATTCCCTGCTGTCCTCCCTGAAGGCTGGGTGAGGTGCCTTGACCATGAAGGGTTATAGTGGAAGTGGGTCAGGGTGGGGAGTGAGGGAGGGAACAGCAGAGCAGCTGAGGGCAGCACAAAGTCAGAGTGAGTTAGCGCTGGTCCCAGGGGCTGCATGAGCAAGGCAGGCTTTTACACAGATATCCAGGGAACAAGAAATACCAGCAAGGAAGTTGCCCCATTAATAAATAAGAAGGCGGGAAATTAATGATGGTCTGAAAATGGCTGAGCTACTGAACTCCTTCTTTAAATCTGTCCTTAACAAGAAAAATAAAGAAAAGAGATTTGGCCAATTAGGAGGTAATGAAGACATTGTAGAAATAGCACCTGCCAAAAGCACACATGGAGGGCTGAATGAACATCCAATGGCCTTGACCTTCCCTCCGCCTCCCACCCTGACCTCTGCCAGGGACAAAAGGTAGGTGAGAATGGAGGGGGCTCCTTATAAGCAGAGAGAGTAGCAGATCATCCAGGGCCTGGGAAGAGATAGGGAAGGAAGAAGGATGGGGAGGCTTCAATTTTGACCCAATTTATGTTTCTTGAGAGGCTGCTGTGAGCCAGGCAGGAAGCTGCAACTTCTCCAGTGTTGTCTCCTGTGAGGGCTGGGAATGAAGGTACCAAATGGAGGCAGGTGGAGGTGATGAAGGGGGTCCAGAGAGCAGGGATCTTTGAGGGAAGGGAAACAGGAAACACTACAAAAGTTTAGGCCCCTGATCTAACCTTTGGTGTTTGATACAGTTCCTTTTAGGGACTTGTGCCTAGAAAAAAAAAAAGAAGAAGAAGAAAATAGGGGAGGAGGCATTAGGGGAAAAAAAGAGAAAGAAGGTATGATGAGGGACCTGCAGGCTAAAGCAAGGGAGGACAAGGAAGAAGGAAAATACAGGAAAAAGAAAATTCAATGATGTATAAGCTGAGCTTAGAAAAGGAGCGGGATCAGAGCGTAGGAGGAAAAGGGCCACTGCAGAATGTCCTGGAAAAGCCACTCCTCCCACAGTGGCCTAGTTCTGGCACTTCCCTGAGGCCCAAGTTACCTACCCAGGAAACAGAAGAGCAGCCTCAGAGAGATTTTGAGGGGGGAAAAATACGGGAGTCAGAATGCAGGTCCAGTCTTTGCCTGGTCCTCCTACCCCACCCCAGATTATATGTGCTTCTCCTTTCCCAGGCCACCATCACCTGTAGCCTCTGGGTGCTATCTTGAGCTACGCACTGTTTAGGAAACAGAGGCCCACAGCCCCCAGAAACAGAGGTGGCCTGGCCCAGGAAACTCGCCAGTCCCAGGGGCTGTCTCCAAATCTAGTTCTAGAATTCAATCCAAAGGCTTTAATCACACTGACACCATCTGTATGGTATCGGAGTTTGGGGGTGTAGGCAATGTAACTGCAGATGGAGAGGGCAGCCAGTGATGAATAGGGCAGCCAGAGCCTTGTTAGAGGGGATATGGAGAGGACAGCCACTGTAGGGATGAGCCTTGGGCCTGATTTATCATCTTCAGAGCCGATCTGAGCAAGAGGGGTTAAGTAGCAAGTTAATGAAATCCACAGATGCTGCTAAATGGGGAGGAGCTGAAGGGGACACCAGGCAGGAGGCAGGTGGCAGGTTGGCCACTAAAGGAGGTTCATCTAGAGAGGAGAACAACATATTCCAGCTGAAGGGAAATGCTATTTTAGTCTCTGAAGTCCAGTTTTGGCAAGCTAAGGAGGAGGCTACAGGGATGCAGGGCAAACTAAGGCTGGTCCCATCTCAAGGATGTCCCTAGTCACACTGCACAACACCTATCTCAATACCAATGGACTTTTCAAAACACTGGGCAGCCCTGAGCCCTAGAGACAACAAGGTGGATGAGACCAGGCCTCTGCATCTCTTCTCTCAGACTGAGTCACCAAACAAGTACAGTCTCCTTGATAAGCGCTGCTGAGCAATACAAAAGATGGAGCAATTAGTTCTGACAGAGGAGGGCAGGGAAGTCAGGATGACATTAAAGCAAGGCTCGAAAAATAAGGATTTTGCCAGGTAGAAACAGGCTAGGACTCTGGGCAGAAGGAACAGTGTGAGCCACAATCAGGAAAAGCTCAAGAGAAGCTGAGGGAAAAGGAGCAGACCCAGTGGTAATGCCTATTCAGGGACAAGAGAAAACCAACCAAAAGCTGAAGGCGGGCCAGTAAAGCAGGTGCAGGTCCTACATCGAACCAGATGTGCAGGACAGGAAGGGGAGGCGCCAGAGCCTCAGCAAAGACCTGCTTCTGTATGCTGACTGCATCTTCCACCTCCAGCAGTGGACCAGGGCCTCAATTTGAGGGTTGCTATGACAACTGAAGAAAGTCATTCTTGACACAAGACCTGGTATGCAGTAAGTGCTTACTAAATGTAAGTTATTGTTGTAATTAAGCTTCCTAGGCTGAACTACAAGTCCTGGGCCAGGGTGTGACTATAGCTCAAGTTGTACTCAAGGAGTGGAGCAGACTCAAACAGCTAGGTAATTACTTAATAAATAGAAACATGCACCCATGAAGCAGCAAGTAATTGATAGCTCTAATGGTAAGGTATGACTGAGTGCTACTGAGACATCAAGAAACAGAAACTTGGGAGAAGAGGACTGGCACATAGTCTTCTATCAAAGGACCAAACAGTCCACACCTCCACCCAGACCCCACAAGTGCAGCTCTTAATATCACAAAGGATGACAAATATTCATCTTAGGACCTAACGGCCAAACCACCTTATCCTCCCCCAGCCCTCAGGCCTACCATGGGCAGACAAATACATCTTTCCATATAGAAGCTTTCTCTTCTATACTCAAAACCTGAACAGTAACCCTTTGCTTGTAGGAAAGCCTTCCTTCAGGGAAATTGCAAGGGTAAAGTGACATTTTCCTTTTTAATAATTTTCAATGAGGTGTTTTGTGAATGTTTGTTGAATGAAAGACTGAATGAAATAATAATCATACTAATGCTCTTCAGCATAGCATGGCATAACCATAACAGGAAAGCCTCCCCTATACCTCAGCACATGTATATACATGCTTCTTTCCTCATGCCAGTCATGACAGCTGAGATAAAGAAAATGGCTGAGTGTGGCTATATAAAGAATAGACCTTGGAGCCAGACAGTTCTGAGACTTCAATTGTGCGATGACTTACCAACTCTGTGTTTCAAAGGATGTCACATAACCTCTCCAAGTCTCAATTTCCTCCTCTGTATAATGTGCATAATAGCAATATCTACTTAATAGGTCATATACATTAATTTAGTAACATATGTAAAGAGCTTAGAACAGCGCCTGACACACAGAAAATAACTGCTATACAGATCAAGCAGGATTCAATAAAAATAAAACAGAAAGCATCTTAATTCTTTCTTTATCTCCAATGTACCACTTCAGACCTTCTCCAGAGATGTGTACTCTCCATGTCCTTACTTGTTTACCAGTTTTAAGTCAATTTCTTTTCTTTGTTTTTCTTTTCTTCTCTTCTCATCTTTCTCTCTCTCTCTTCTCTCTCTCTCTCCTTCTCTCCCTCATTCTCTCTTTCTTTCTTTTTGAAACAAGGTCTCACTATGTAGTTCAGGATGGCCTTGACCTCACAGCGATCCTCCTGCTTCAGCCTCCAGAGTGCTGGGATTATGGAGACACACTGGCACACCTGGCTAAGGTAATTTCTTTAACTTTATTCTTCAATTAAAAAATCAGTTCTGAGAGTATATTTTTCATCTTTCAGTTGTTGGGACAAATATCTGATACCTACAAGTGAAAGAAGAAATTTACAGTGTGAAGGCCTGGAATCAGTTCCCAGTACTGGGGAAAGGGGTGGATTAAGATATTTTTTCTTTTCTTTTCTTTTCTTTTCTTTTCTTTTCTTTTCTTTTCTTTTTTCTTTCTCTTTTCTCATGGTTTTGGAGATTTCAGTCCATGGTTGGCTGACTCCAAAGCAGAAACAGCATGGTAAAAAGGCATGGCAAAGGATAACTGCTCGACCCAGGGAAGCCAAAAAGCAGAGAGAAAGCAAGAAGGTAGTGCAGTGGGGAGAGAAACAGACTTCCAGTCTGCCCCATCTCCTTCACGCAGGTCCTAACATACATTCAGCTATGAATTCATAATCTACTTATGAGTTTAGTGCCTTCATGATCCAGTTTCTTCCAAGTGGATGTCTTCCAGGGAGATTTCTTCCCCTGAGCCTTTTGGGGGACATTTTAGATCAAATCACAACAGATCTGATCATAAGACTGGGTAGACCCAGTAACAACCCATCCTAAAACGGGAGAAACACAAGTAAGATTGACCATAAGCAGGAGGAAAGAGCAAAGCGAGACACAAGGCAGCTATACCAGACCCCCATGTCGCATTCCACTGTTTTGTCAGTGCCTCTCCTCTGTTTACGTATAGATTGTGAAGAGAAATTGCTTATGACAAGGGAAGTGGAGGGTAAAGCCATCCTTTGATTCATAGATGATCTGAATGTGTATACAGCACAAGGTGAAAGTAGACAGTAGCTGCACTGGGAGACAGTGGTAAGGAAAGATTTTTCCCACTGAGCAGAGCACTGGTCATCCATGCTGTATGTGAAGAGAAACGTTTCAAAATTAGACCATAAGTAGACTCATCAATCAGCATCACAGACCAGCAGGAACCTGTGCTAAAGCCTGCACAACCCAGGAAGCACCTACCACAGCCAATTGGGGACCTACACTTGAGCCTGAAAGAATAAGAAGAGTCCACCTCACCCCCAGAACTGAAGCAATACCCTTCCACCAAGACTGAGTAAAAGACAGCTTTGAGAGACAGGTGGAAGGTCGCAAGAGCTAACTAGGATCTGGGGATAGCCTAGAAGGTCCAGGATCAGACCAGGAAAATATGGGGCCTGTATTCTGTTGTGGGAGCCCAGAATCAGTGGCAGTGATTGTCAGAGGGAACAGTCTTGAAGAAGAAGGTATATAGACTAGTGATATGTTTGAGTGTGGCATTGCTGCCAACATCCAACAGAACTCAGTGCTCTGAATTAGTATAGGTTCACATAAGGGGGACCTAAATATCTTCACTAAAATCAGAATCCTCTTTGTTTTAGTGAAGGGCTGTGCATAAGTGATTCCTGGGGTTTGTTAATAACCAGTTGACTTTTGATGGCATTGCTGTCACTGAATTTACTACCATGGGAAAGATAATATAGTAGTTGCAGGCAATTGGTTTTCTCTCTTTGCCAATACCTGGATTACTTGAGGGAGTCATAAACAACACTGAATCTCACTTCTGAAGAATATGGTACTGGGCCAAAGAATTTCCAAACCCCAGCACAACAAACAAACAAATAAACAAAAAACCACAAACTTGAAAAGACAAGTCAACAGAATTCCTCCAAAAACTCCCAACTCCCCCAAGTCAGTACAGGGAAGAATAATGGGAAGAAATTATAAACTACACAGCTGATAGGTCTGAAAGTGTACCAACAGAGGTAAAACAGTGCTATCACGGGGTTGGCAAATTTAAAGAAGATGTGACTAATCACACAATGACCACAATGAAACAAATGATCAGTGAGTCTAAGAAAGAGAATAATAAATAGCTAGTGGAACTAAAGAAAATGATATGAGACATAAATGCCAAACAGAAGTCCAGGAGATTAAAAATATGATTAAAAGTATAGGTAGCAAAAGTGACCAATGTGAAGACAGAATGTCAGACCTAGAAGATAGACCTAGAAGATAGAGCTGTGGTCAGTGATCAGTTAATAACAGATGCCTTAAAAGCAACAAGGAGAGCTGGGGATTTAGCTCAGTGGCTTAAGCATCTGTCTGGCAAGCTCGAGGTCATGAGTTTGATCTCTGGTGCCAAAAAAAAAGCAACAAGGAAACATGAAAAATGGATCCAACAACTCCTAGGTGATGGAGAGGTATAAGAGTAATTGAAATTAGCAAAAGGGCAGAAAAAAAAGTACACAGAGCATCAAAAACTTGTTTATATAAGCAACATCAAAATCTCTCCAGACATGGAAAAATAATTTAGCATATATATAAGCAAAGCAGATAGAACCCCAAATAACCATGATTGGAAAAAAAAACACTCCACATAATAGTTAAAACACCAGAAGTAAAAATATAAGAAAAGGCTGCTACAGAAAAGCTACAAACCACATTCAAAGACAATCTATCAAATTTAAAACAGATTTCTCAACATAAACTTTAAAGGCAAGGAGAGCACAGAATAAAGTGTTTCGAGCTCTTAAAGAAAACATTTGCAAATCTAGACTATTATGACCTTTAAAATCATCTTTCGAAATTGATGGACAAATAAGATATTTCCAGCCTGGAGTAGTAGCAAATACCTGTAATCCTAGCACTCAGGAGGCTGAGACAGAAGGATCACTGTGAGTTTGAGGCTAACCTGTCTACATAGTGAGTTCAAGACCAGCTTGGACTACACAGTGCAACTCTGCCTCAAAAAAAGGAAGAAAGGAGATATTTTCATGATTAAAAAAAAAAAAACCTAAAGCAGTTCATGACCACCAAACCAACACTCTAAAAAATTCTCAAGGATATTCATAGAAGGAGACAATGAAACTAACAAAGCCAAAAGGCCCAGGATAATGAATGCATCAAGTAAGGACACTAATTAAGTAGAAGAGAAAGAAAGTAAAACAGCAACAGGAAATTAATACAGTGATAGGAATAAGTCAACACCTATCAATTATAACTATCAATGTAAATGGATTTAACTCTCTTGTCAAAATACACAGATTAGCAGAATTGATCAAAGAACAAAATCCAGCTGCATACTGTACACAGGAAATACATTTAACACAAAAAGAAATACATAGAATAAAAATCAAATGATTTTCTTGAGGCAGAACAATCACTCTGTAACTCAGACTCATTTTGAACTCACTATGTACCCCAGGCTGGTCTCAAATTCACAGCAATCCTCCTGCCTCAGCCTTCTGTTTGCTAGGATTACAGGTGTGCATCACCATGCTTGGCTAAAAATCAAAGAATGGAAAGCAATATTCCACACAACAGGGACCTCAAAAGAAGCAGGAGCAACTATCCTATTTTCATACAAAATGGATCTCAACCCAAAGCTGATCAAAAGAGGCAAACCAAGACATTACATACTGGTTAACAGAAATTTTCAACAGCAAAAAATAACAATTACTAACACATATGAGGGCTGGGGATTTAGCTCAGCAGCATAAGCACCTGCCTGGAAAGCACAAGGTCAGGAGTTCAATCCCCAGTACCAAACAAACAAACAAACAAACAAAAAAGTGGATTCTACAAACACATATGTAGCTAGCCACAGTACACCTAACTTCATAAAACTCTAGTGGACATAAAAGATCAAAGAAACATCAATACAGGGCTAAGGACATAGCTCAGTAGCACAGTGCCTGCCTAGCAAGCACAAGGTCCTGAGTTCAATTCCCAGTCCCCGCCCCCCAAAAAATCAATACAATTACAGTGGAGGATCTAAATAGCACACTACCACAAATAGACAAATCAACTAAACAATAAAAACAACAACAAAGATCAGAGATGAGCCAAACCTTCAAACAAATGAACTTAATAGATACATACAGAATGTTCCACCCAACAACAGAATACACATTCGTCAGCTTCACATGGTACTGTCTCCAAAATAGCTCACATACTAGTTAAGAGAGCATGTCTAAGTCTAAGTAAATGAAAAAGAATAAAAAATTTACCATGCATATTATCAGATCACAGTGCAATGAAACTAGAAACCAATAGCAAAAAAAAAAAACCCACAGAAATTATGCACACATGGGGAAATTAAATAATACACTCTTGAATAATCAATGAGTGACAGAGAAAATTAAGGGAAAAATAAGATAGTTCCTAACATTAATTGATAATGCCAGTACAGTGGTACCTTGGTTTACAAACAACTCATTTCATGATTTTGGGGAAGGTGGCTGTTATCACATTTGTCATTTGATGTGGAGTTTGCAAATGGAAGCAAAATTTTGCCAAACACTTCTGTTTATAAACAAAATTGTATTAATGTTACAATATACAAGAACTTATGGGACACATTGAAAGCAGCCTGATGAGAGAAGTTTATAGCAGTGAATTCCCACATCAGAAAAACAGAAAGAGCCAGATGCATAACCTAATGATGCATCTCAAGGTCTTAGAAAAACAAGAACAATCCAAACTCAGAGCTTATACAAGGAAGGAAATTATAAAGATTAGAGCAGAAATTAATGAAATGGAGACTAAAAAAGTAATGTAAAGAATCACTAAGGGGCAGGGATTTACCTCAGGGGCCCAAACACCTGCCTAGAAAGCACAAGATCCTGAGTTTGATCCCTAAGGGAAAAAAATCAATGAATTGAAGAGCTGGTTCCCTGACAGAGTAAATAAAATACACAAACACTTAGCCAACCTTACCCAGAAAATGAAATAAAAGACACAAATTAATGCAATTAGAAGTGAAAAAGATAGAATGAATGAAAAAGATGCAATGGAATATTACTCAGCTATAAAAAGGATGATATTGAGGCTTTTATAGGTAAATGAAGGCAACTTGAGACTATCCTCATAAATGAAATAAATCAGACTCACATTTTTAAATATTGTATTGTCTCTCTAGTATAAAAAATAATAAAAAACTGAAAGAGTAATAAGATCCAAAATGTATAATAGATATTGAGATAATGAAAGGGAAAGAAAGTTCTCTAAAGGTTATAACTGTATGTATGTTTAAGTGTGCAAGATAGATAACCATACTACTAAGTTTTTGTTAGTTCATTAAACAGAATGGTTTGTACTCTCATTGTTTGATTGTTCACTTCTTACACTTTGATTTTGTGACTTGAGTAACTACTTCTAAGATAACAATATGTAATTTATTAACTAGTGATTTCTTACTGTTTTTTTTTAAATTTTGTATTATTTCTACCCTTTTTTGTTTTGCTTTTTTTTTCTAAATAAAAAAAGAAGTAAAAAAGGTGAAATCACAATGGGCACTGCTGAAATCCATAAGGTTATTAGCAAATACTGTACTTCACAAACAAATATGCCAAACAACTGGAAACCTCAAAAGAAATGGAGAGACTCCTAGATACTAAAACTGAACCAAAAAGACATAAAAATCTTGAATAACCCAATAACAGGCAATGAAATTGGCAGTAGTAATAATTTTTAAAAACCTATCAAGAAAAGCATGGGAACTGATGGATTTACAGATGAATTCTACAGATGAAAATTCAGGCAAATCTAACACCAATACTCCTCAAAGTTTTTCATGAAATTGAGAGGGAAGGGGTACTTCCAAAATAATTCTCAGAAGGTAACATTATCCTGATCCCAAAACTAGACAAGGATTCAACCAAAAACAGAAGTATAGGCCAATTTATCTGATGAACATAGATGCAAAAATTCCTTACAAGATACCTGCAAGCAGAATGCAATAAATTCCCAATAAGATCATACACCAAGACAAAGTAGGCTCCAACCCAAGGAGACAAGAATGGTTCAACATATGGAAGTCAGTAAGTGTAGTTGATCATATTAACATAAGCAAGGACAAAAATCACATGATCAGCTCAATAGATGCAGAAAAAGCACTTAACAAAATCCAACATCCATTTATGAAAAAAAAAAAGCCTAAAAAAAAAAGATTGGGTTGGGGATTTAGCTCAGCGGCATAAGCACCTGCCTTGCAAACATGTGGTCGTGAGTTTGATCCCTGGTAGCAATAAAAAAAAAAGCCTGAAGAAAACAGGTATAGAAAGTCCTCCTCTCAAACATGATAAAAGCTATTTATGACCAACCTACTGCCAACATCATATTAAATGGAGAAAAGCTGAAAGCCTTCCCTCTGAAATCCCGATCAAGACGAGGATATCCATTTTCACAACTCCTGTTCAACAAGTCCTCAAAACATTACCAAGAGCCATCAGGCAGGAGAAAGAAGTGAAAAAGGATACATATAGAAAAGGATGAAGTCAAAATATCATTATTCATAGATGATTGTGTCATAATCCTTTATTTACAAGATCCAGAAACTCCACTAGACTCTTAGAATTGATAACCAAATTCATCAGTGTAGCAGGATACAAAATAAATATACAAAAACCAATAGCATTCCTATATACTAACAATGAACTCACTGAAAAGAAACAGGTGACATCACATTGCCAGATTTGAAATTATTTTATAAAACTACATTGTTAAAACAGCATAGCATGATACTGGCACAAAACAAACATGTGGATCACTGGAGAAGAATAGGACCAGAAACAATCCCAGATACATAGAGCTGTTTGATCTTTGATAAAGGAACCAAAAACATACGCAGGAGGAAAGACTGCCTCTTTAATAAATGGTGCTGGTAAAACTGGTTATCTAGAAGATTGAATCTAGAACTATATATCTCACCATGTACTAAACTAAAATCAAAATGGATCAAAGATTTAAATGTTAAAACAGACATGCTTAGTCTCCTGAAAGATAAAATAGTACAACTCTCAAAGGCATAGGCATAGACAAGGACTTTCTGAATAGAATCCCAATGGCAAAAAAAATAATACCAAGAATCAACAAATGGTATCATATCAAATTTAGAAGTCTCTGCACAGCAACAGAAATAACCAACAGAGTGAAGGGACAATCTACAGAAAGGGAAAAATCTTGCCAGCTAGTCAACAGACAGAGGAATAATGTAAAAAACATGTAAAGAGCTTAAAAAATCAGACCTCCAAAAGTAAAAGAACCAATCAAAAAATGGGCAACTAAAATGAATAGACACTTCTTAGAAGTCGAAATGGTCAATAAGTACATGAAAAAATGTTTGTTATCACTGGCCATCAAAGAAATGCAAATTAAAGCTACACTGAGATACCATCTTACTCTAGAAATAATTGCTATTACAAAAAAATCTAATAATAATAAATGCTGGTGAGGATGTAGGGTAGGAATATAACATAGTACAATCACTATGGAAATTAGTGTGGAAATGCCTCAAAAAACTAACAATAGAAATTTCATTTGACCCAGCTATCCTCTTTCTAAGTGTCATCCCATAACTGTTAAAATCATCATATTACAAGAATACATGCATGCCCATGTTTTTAACAGAACAACTTACTAGATCTTGGAAACAGTGTATATGTCTATCAACAGATAAATGGATAAGGAAAATATGGTGTGTATATACAATGGAATACTACACTGTCATAAAAAGACATTCATACGTAAATGTATTGAGAATGTAATGTTAAATGAAGTAAGTCAGACATACAAGCTCAAGTATTGCATGATTTGTCTCTTATATGAGAAACACACACATGTGTCTGTGTGTAAAATAGAATAGAGATAAATAGGAATTAGGGAGAAGTTGAAATGCTTCCCCAAAATACAAATTCGATTAAGTTGGTTTCTTTTGTACTACAAGTTTGTCTTAATTTGTTGAAAAGAAAATCTTGTGTTATTATCTGTTTGTGTTCTCTTTGTAAGAATATTTTTGGTTTATGTCTGTAGTCTGAGTAACTAGTTTGAAGGTAATGATACTTGGTGTAATAACTATTGTTATTCTCTTACTATTTGATTATGATACTGCCAATGCACAAAACTCCCATTTTCATTATTATTGCTAATATTTTTTTAATTCATGTTTGCACAACAGAAAGGTTTTTTTCATAAAAATTTTAAAAGAAATATATGTGAACTCATAGGCAATAGTTAAAGATTAAGTTGACTGGTCAAAGACCTAAAAAGAACAAAATTAGAAGGCCACAGACATGGAGGTATCAGATGGGTAGTATCAGATGAATGCACACATGAGAATGGTCACAAAGTATGAAGAGATTTGTGTCACTCACCAGATGCTTCATGCACCTACCATGGAAGATGCTTTAAAACATCACGTAAACAAAATGACTCAGCCAGTTGACATCAATCAACCCCTTTCATTGACTATTCTGATAATGGCACAGTGAACATTCAGATGAAGTAACCATGATGGCAGGGAAGAAAAAGTTTTTCAGGGCCAAGCTATACCAATTATTACTTACAAAAGTTGATTGCAGAAGTGGAAATCTATCACTCACTCAGACCAATGCTGAGCTACCAAGGCACCATCCACTGGGGAGGCAAGTTGACTGAGGCTCTTACCATTGTAGAAAGAGCAGAGAAATTCATTTTGATGAGGACAGATATTTGTGTTTGCTATGGATTTGCTTTTTCTTTCTGTAGGGCTTTAGCCAGCACTACCAACCAAAGTTTTACATAAAGCACTTGACCCTCCAGCATAGGATCTCAGAACCCATTGTCAGACCAAAGGACCTGCTTTACAACAAAGTAGATACAACAGTGAGCCTATGTAACATTGGATCCATTGGTTACATCACATACTACAGTACTAGAAACTGCCAGGTTATTGGAGCACTGGGAGCAAATAATGGCCCAATGGAATATTTTAGGAGATAATATTTTACAAGAAAAGGCACCATCTTCTTGGATACTCAACTGAGGGCAGTTTTGTCCTCCAGGAGATACCTGGCACTGTGTGGAGACAATTTCCCATATCAGCAGTACTGGGGATTGAACCTAGGGCCTAGTATATGCTAGGCATGTGCTCTACCACTGAGTCACATCCCCAGTCCTTTACTTTTTTGGGGTTGTTGCTGTTGCTGTTGTTGATATTGTTTGAGACAGAGTCTTACTGTGTTTACCAGGTTGGCCTTTAACTCACTGAATAACCCAGTCTGGCCTTAAACTCATAGTAATCCTCTAGTCTAAATATTCCAAGTGCTACGGTAGCAGATGTGCTCCACTACACCCAGTGTCAGCCCTTTACGTTGTGATATAGGGTCTTACAAAGTTACTGAGGATGGGCTTGAACTCTTGCTCAGCCTCCCAAGTAACTAGGATTATAGGTATGTGCCATCATATTTGGCATGGAAACAATTTTCACTGCCATAACTAAGTGTTTGAGTACAGTTGGCAGAGAAATGTAGTATTACTGGCATCTAGTAAGTAGAAGCCAGGGATGCACACCCTACACATGCAACAGCACTTTCCACATACACCAACAAGGAATTATTATCAAAGTGTCAACAGTGCTGAGATTAAGAAACTCTGCTCTGGGACACAATAAGCACTTTAAAATTAGCTGTTATATTAACTAGACTTGGTGGCACATGCTTGTAACCTCAGCATTCTGGAAGGCTGAAACAGGGGGATCACAAGTTTGAGTCCAGCCAGGCAACTTGGCAACTTGGCAAGTCTTTGTCTCAAAAAAGCAAAAAAAAAAAAAAAAAAAAAAAAGGATCCATTGCTGCCTGCCAGCAGCCAGAACAGGCAGAGAAAGCCAGCAGATCCACCTCCACCTGCCAGTCGCCACCATCAAAAGTCTCCTTCCTGCAGGCAGTCAGCAGGAGCAGGGACACACAGCCAGGTAAGCCCCACGCACCTGTAGACCACCATTGGAGGCCCTTGGTTCCTTCAAGCAGCCATCACCCACTGAGAATCAGACAAACACGCCCCTGTGTGCCTGCCAACAACTTGGGAATTCCAGTGTAGACATGCAGGCTGAGAGACGCAGCCCCATCTCTACACACACCTGGTCATTGGGAAGGCTCCAGTGTAGCTGCACAGGTCTGGAGAAGCCCATCCCACACCTGCTACCTCCCTATAAACCTGGGGTCAGAGGAACCCTGCCCCATTCATCTATACTTCAGAGGGGCAGCCAATGTGGAAAGTGTCTGAGGTCTCACAACCAGCTTGTTGTGAGGAACCCAGGAGAATGCCAAGACAAAGAAGCAAAAGGCGATCTCAGACCTCCAGCCCACACAGAACAAGTCTGGGAGGTACTGTCATGGAAAAAAATGGAAGTTACACACCTGAAATCTCTGTGAGGATAGCAACTGAAGTAAAGAAACAACTTCATGAGATTGTAAAAGCAATCAAATCAGAAATAATATCTCAAGTAAAAGAAGAAATCACAAATGTAATGAAAGAATTGCTCAGCATATCTGAAGAAGACATAGATAAAAAAAGAGGAGCTTAGGAAAATGATGGAAACTTTTAATGAATGATATATGAAGAAATTATAATGCATGAAACAGATTCAAACAGATACCCAGGAAATTAAAAAATCAATCAAAAGCTGGCAAAACCACTTAAAAGAGACTGAAGATAGACTTTCAAACTTTGAAGATAGGATTGCAGCTAGTGATCATGAAAGGAAAGATCTCTTAAAAATAACAAGGAATCAGGAAATAATTCAACAGCTGCAAGATGACACAAAGAAGGATAATCTAAGAATGATAGGTATCAGTGAAGAAACAGGGGTCAACACAAATGAAATTAAAAGGATATTTACAGAAGTAATAGCAGAAAACTTCCCAAATGTGGGAAAAGGATCTGGCATACAGATAAGTGAGACATACAGGACTCTAACTAGCCATAACCAAAGTAAATCTACACCCAGACATATAATGATCAAGATCCCAGAAATTCAGCACAAGGACAGAATATTAAAATCTGTTAGAGAAAAGAAACAGATCACTTATAAAGGAAAACTCATCAGAATCACAGCAGACTTGTCCACACAAACCATCAAGTCAAGAAGAGTTTGGAGTGAAGTTTTCAAATCCTGAAAGAAAACAACTTCTAACCCAAATTGATATACCCTGCAAAACTATCTTTCAAAATTGATGGAGAAATAAGATATTTCCATTATAAAGAACAATGAAGGAATTCATGACCACCAAACCAACTCTACAGAGAATGCTAAAGGATGTTCTAGAGAGAGATAGAGATGACCATGGTTCCAGGAATACCAGCAAAGGAGAATTGCCAAACAAGACAGGCAATTGAATGAACAGGAAAAGTAGAGATCCAACAGCAGGATGATAGCATGGCAGAGACAAAATGATGTATGCTAGTTGTATCAATAATGTAGATGGCCTCAATTCAGCAATAAAAAGAAACACAGGGAGAGTGGACCAAGAAACAAGATCCATCAATATACTGTATACAAGAAACACATTTAACTTGAAAGAAAATTCATAGACTGAAAATCAAAAGAGAGAAAACAATTGTTCTATGTGACCAGAGACCAGAAAAAAGCAAGGGTAACTTGCCCATCAACTGCAGAATGGATAAGAAACATACGTATTTTCATACAATGGAAAGCTACACAGCTATAAAGTAGAATAATCTCAAGACTCTTGTAGGTAAATGGATGCAACTGGAGATCATGTTCATGGGCAAAATAGTTTGAACTCATATACATAAACCCTAGCATAAGAAACAGAACAAGTTAATAGGATCCAAAAGGAAAATACTTATTGTAGAAGTGATAGGGGAGAAAATACCTGGGAGGTAAAAGTGATGACTACTGTTAATTCCTTATTGTATTGTCTTGAACTCTTGTATTGTTTTCATAGTTTTGTTAGGGTTGGCTTTGTTTTGTCTTGTTTTGTTAGATTTTACTTTGTCTGATGGTAGGGGCAGCTATTTTGAACATAATGGGATGTATTATGGTAATCATGGTTGGTTTCCTATTATATTATTTTGAAGTCTTATAATGCTTTTATTCATTTGTTTAACAGGTTTTATTCTGTTTTGGTTTGTTTGATTTTACTATGTGTGATAGTATGAATAGCTATTTTGAAGAAAACAAATAGTAAAGCAGCCATTACTGATTTACTATCATCTTGTTTTGAAGTCCTATCATGCTTTTATTCTTTTGTTTTGATTTGTTCTGTTCTGTTGTATTTTACTTAATTTTATTATGTACGATAATATGGACAACTTTTTGGAAGAAAATGAGAGATTATAGTAGCCATTATTCATTTCTTATTATCTGGTTTTGAAGTCCTGTAATGCTTTCATTCTTTTGATTGGTTTTATACTATTTTGTTATGTTTGATACTATTGTGTGTGAAGTTATGGTCAGCTATTTCAAAGAAAACAAAATAGTTTCATAACTATTTTCTTTGAAATAGTTATGATAGCCACTGTTGATATCTTGTTGTCTTGTTTTGAAGTCCTGTGCTTGCATTGTTCTGTTCTGATTTGCTCTGTTCTGTTCTGTTTTGTTTTATTCCCTTTAAAATGAAAAAATGAAAAGAAACATTAGAAATGAAGAGTAAGTAGGAATGTAGCTCAGTGCAAAGGCCCTGGGTTCAATCCCCAATATCACACACACACAAAAACTTTTATATGTACATTTGGGCCTAGGAACCAAGGAGTAGAAGCAGCAGTTCTTCCTCTCCTGCTTAGACTCAGTGACTCACCCATAGATGCTGTGAAACTTTGAGATCGGCAAATTTATAAGAGCTGGTTCTCAAAGGGAGGATCTTTCTGTTGGGAGACACAGACAGAGTCTCACTGGTCCATGTGGGACTGGATACAGCTCTACCTGTATTCTTCAGTTTCTTCATGCCAACAGATTCACAGGCAAGAAGGCAAGAAGAAAAGGCAGTTACCTTAACAGAGATAATTGACTCTGATTACCGGAATGCAGGAGGTCTGCTGTAATCCATTTGGTTCTTGAGCCTCTGTTGGCATCATATATGGCACAAAGAAACAATCTCAATTCAAGAAGGGCAAGGTGACTAGTCTAAGGTCCCTTGGGAACCCTAAGTCATGCCATAGGTTAAGCTACCATAAATGCCATGTCCAGTGTAGTTCTTAAGAAACTCCCAGGGGGAAGAAATGAAGGCAAGAATGAAAATTTACAAAATTTGAGGTCAGGTAGAACCTTCCCTCTTAGTTAGAGAAAAGAATCACCCAATGACTCCAGTGCATTTATTTATACACTCAGCAGATTGGTGTCAAGTGAAACTCCTCTGCCTAACAACTTGTTCACCTGGCTCAGCTCAGGCATTCTGTGTTCTTGAGGCTAAAACAACTTATTCACTTGGTTCACTTCAGGCACTGTGTTCTTGAGGCTGGCCTTGCTCTAGCCCAGTATGTGTGATTGATCTCCAGCAAAGCTGCTCCCTACATCTCTTTTTTGTTTTGCAGTTGCAAGTGATGAGTAATCAGCTGGAGTTGGAGGAGCTGTGTTTGGAGGACTCTGTAGGAGATGTGTGTGTGTGTGTGTGTGTGTGTGTGTGTGTGTGTGTGTGTGTGAAAGTCTTTTCTTCTCCACTCTTCCCCAGGCATCCCTGGCTGAGATTTTCTCCTTTAAAGGCCTTCTCTTTCTTGAACCCTTTCTATTCTGAGTGAACTTACCCATTTAGACTAAAGATTCCCTGTTGACCTGCCCAGGGAACCCAACAGAGATTTTTGTAGTTGAAAAAGTTAAAGAACACAAATGTGCAAAATATCAGCAACAACAGCAGGCAGCATGGAGCAGAGCAGAGGGCTGCCTGCATCTTTATTGTATAATTCTTATGCATGTGTTATCTCATATTTACAGTCTTACATAGTGTTATAACCAGTGCATGCAGGTTTACCTGTGCAAACTTACAGTTCCATAACTATATCCTACTGTGCATCTGCACTAGATAAGCAGGGTTACATCCTCAGGTGTCCTTAGATGCTCCTGAGCTTTGAAATAGTCTGAGTGGTTCCCCATATTCCCAGTCCAAGGATTTCAGGTCCCTACATTCAGCAATTTAACTCTATACAGCCCATTAATTAATGACAGTAGTCAGTTACCAGTGTAGCTGGAAATTGTTAGGTCTCAGTGATTTGAGCCTCTTTTATAGATGGCATATTCCCATGGCATTGTTTTATACATCTTGTGGTTATATTTTTCTGCTGGATGTTCAAGACCAAGTTAAAGTGAGACCTATATTAGTTAAAATTAATTTCTTGCTATCTTTCAAGGTCAGTTAAGTCTCCCCAGAATTTATCTTAGAGCCATGTATAATACCTGTCAGATCCTGTTTGGGTGCTAAAATGCTGCATCCAGCACAGCTCTTGAAATTCCCTAGAGAAGAATGGTGAAGGATGACGACACGAAGGCAAGAGTCACAATGCAGAAAGCTGAGGTCCGGTGGAGCCCCTTTTCTTGGTGGGAGAAAAAGAGCTGCCCAACAACTGCAGTGCATTTATTTATACACTCAGTAGGTTAGTGTCAGGTGAAACCCCTCTGCTTAACAACTCATTTACAATGAGTTGCTTGCTTCAAGCACCCCATGTTCTCAGGACTGGAACAACTTGTTCACTTGGTTCATCTCAGGCATTCCATATTCTTGGGGCTGGCCTTTCTCTAGCCCTGCATGTGTGATAAATCTCCAGCTCAGTCACTCCCCACACATAACCAACAAATATAGTAGCTGGGGATAAGGGAAATCTAGTGTTATTAGTAGAAAAAGGATGCAATGAGTATATACTGTAGCCCTAAAACCTGTCATAACAGCAGGGACCATAGGCCATTCTTCAAACTCTTCTCTTGTAAATGTCCCCTACATAGAGAGGCCCCCAAAATCCTGGAAGAGTTCCTCAAGAAATTATATGAAAAAGTGAATCCAAGTGGTGTTAAGGGAAACCTGCAGTGAGTCTACCTTCATAAGTGAAGCACTTATCTGGACATACTGGCACAATCCTATAATTCCAGCTGTCTGGGAAACTGAGACAGGAAGATTGCAAGTTTGAGCCCACCTTGGGCAATTTAGCAAGACCCTGTCTCAGAATAAAAAAACAAACAAAAAGTGCTGAGGAAGTGAACATCCTCGGTTTGATCTCCAATATGGGAAGAAGAAAAAGAGGAGGTAAGGAGAGGGAAGGACTTACAAGTTTTACTCATATTCCTCCAGTTGCAGAAGTTCTGCTTGTAGATAGCCCTTAACTGTTAGCCTTGCCAGGAGATCACTGAGTTAAGGAAAATTTCTTTGGTTAAGGTCCTGTTTACTTCCAGGGACAGTCCTTATCCAATGACCAATTAACACTGGGGTATAAATATTCAGCCTCCTTACCCTATCTTTCAAGTTCCCTCTCTATAGAATGACTGGAACTGTAGCATTCCTCAATTTCTCCCTCAGCACCAATCCTGCTTCCCCACTTTCCACTGGTGTTGATTCGGCAAACATTCTCAAAAAGCCACCCAGCAGGCTAATCTTTTCCTCAGAATCTTCTTCTTGGAGAGTACTACCTATAACCACCAGTAAATAAAATATGACTTTGCCATGATCTGAATATATCCCCTCTCCAAATTCATATATTGAAAAGCTCAATATAAGGGCATTTGGAGATGGGATCTTTGGGATATGATTAGGTCATGAGGTTTATAGAATTGAGGCTAGTGCCCTCTATGAGGCCCTGGGGAAATTTTTTCCCACTTGCACCCTTTGAGGACTCAGCAAGAAGACAGTTGTCCATCTATGAACTAAGAAATAGGTCTTCACCAGACTGAGTCTTCCAGATGTCCATCCCTCATCCAGTAAGCTGAGGCCAAGGTAGTAAAGTTTTTTGATACTCAAAATGTTCACCTAGGTATAAATAAGGAAACACCTAGGACCCCTTCTCTTGGTAGAGCATTACTGCTGTAAATGTAGCCATCAGAGGATAATATCTTCCTTTTTTTTTTTTTAGTCTTTTTGAGACAGGGTCTCACTATGCAGTTCAGGTTGGCCTTGAACTCACTTTTTAGCCCAGACTGGCCTCAGACTGACAGTGATCCTCCTGACTCAACCTCCCAAGTGCTGTTATTACAGGTGTGTGCCACCACGCCCAGCTTAGATTCTTCTTTACTCTAGCTTAGTACAGTGATTGTCAAATAAATCAATAAATACATCAATAAATAAATAAATCAACCTTGTATAAAGTCCTCCACTCTTAAGGGCCCAGCAGAGAGCAAAAAACAATAATTACTTTGGAAGAGAAAGCTAATGCATCCAGTTTAGAAGGGAGCAGCATAGAGTAGGGTTACAAATGTGGATTCTCGGCATAGACTGCTTGAGTTCAAATTCCAGACCTGCTACCTAGCAACCATCTGATCTTAAGCAAGCTATTTACCCTGTCCAAGATTTAGTTCTTGCATCTGTAAAACAAGGTAACAAATGACCTTGAGTGTTTGGTATGTTAAATGAGATAATACATATAAAGCAGTTTTCTAGTCTCCCAGCACGTGTAGTTATGTTCTTCTAGTGTAGCTATTTTCTGTGCTAATGAGTGTGGTGCTATGCCAAATATTGGTCCAGAAGATAGAAGTCATGTTTCACCCTCAACTGAACAAAGCAAGTTTTTATCATTGAGAGAGCTTCTTAAGCAAACACCAATTCTGAGACTGACAGGACCATGATGGGCTGGCAACTCACTGTCTGACCTGCCCTCCCACCAGGTTCCAAGGAACCTAGAATGCATGGGTCATTCAGGCAGTTGGTGCTGACTTTAACAAACCAAGTCATTATGAAGGGTGTGTCTTAAAAACCTTCTGATCTGTTATAACATTGGTTGCAGGACAAGCAGGCTATTACACCTCCCAACCCTCCATTTCCTGATGGGGTGTCCAGGTAGAATACTGGAGAAGAGGAGAGGGGAATGAAAGGAAGAGGAGGATAGGGAAGAAAGGGGAGGGGAGAGGAGAACAGAGGAGAAATGAGTTTGATTTGACCACAGTCAAGGATTTTATACTTTATAACTCAGTATGTAACAGTGCCAAATCTTAATGTGTCTAGCATGGAGAAACCCTCTGGTTACCACCTAAAGGCACACAGGGATCAGTAAGAAGGTCAAAATCAAGACAGATATCCATGCATTTGTGTGAATGCAGACATGTGGGGCTCATTCAGGCTAAGGGCAAAGCCCAGCCCTAATAACCTGTTGAACCACTCCCCAGGCTAGCAAATAAGGGAAATAGAAGCTGCGGCTCCTCTTTGGGACCTACTTTAATAGGAAAGGCTCCGGTGGAAGAGATATTGAGACAGTTTGGGGACAAGAATAAGAGTGGCTCCCTTGGCATGGGACATGTTGAGTCAGCAGGAGGGTGCTGGGCAGGGAGAAGGAATGGAAAGGGCAAAGGACAGATGGTGCCCTTGCTGCAAACAAGACTCTCAGCAAATTCAAGGAAGAACAAGGAGATTGCCCCGGTGGTCTTGTGAGCATCGGAACAACTTCCCTGAAGGCTTTCAGGGCAGTGCGGCCCATCTTTGGGTTTCCCTCAGGTGCTCCTCTCCTACAAAGCCTTCTACCCTGCCTACTGGCTTCAGGAGCACCCCGTGGCAGCGCAACCTCCCCCTTCCTGTGCCCAGCACGTGGAGGCTTTGAGGCATCTTTGTCAAGGGAGAAGTTTTTACCCAGAAGACCAATTTTCTCTTCCCCAACTAATTCCCCTGTGAATTCCTTTTGAGGAAATGGTAGTATCTCAGAAACCACCAGGGGGCACTAAGGCCTCTGAGCACCAGGGGCCAAGAAAAATGGAACTCCCCGGCCGCATGGAGGCGCCAGGTCTGGGCCTTGAGGCTCCGGCCAAAGAGTCCTTGGCGACTGAGAGTCTCCAGGGAGACTGTGCTGCCGGCTTATCTAACGAGAAATGAGAAGGCTGGGCCAAAGAGCCCTATTTCTGTCCAGCCCCACACTACCTGCCATAAAATTAAATGATCACAATGAGTACATTAATTACCTGACACGAATGCTTTAACATAACAAAATTATTAGCCATTCTAGATTTAGCGTTTGTACAGCACTTTATATTTGCAAGGGCGTAGCAATAACTTACCCGGCTGAGGATGTATTTCGGGGCCTTAACGACATCCTAAAGGGTTTCTTCTGGTCAGCCCCTGCCACAGCTGTCTGGTCCCTGCCACAGCTGGTCCCCCACCCTTCTTACCTACAAGATTGGCTTTCTTCTGTTCCAGCTGCTGCCTGCCGTCTCTTCCTGGAAGGCCCCTCATCTGCTTATTGCAACTCTTTTACTTCCTGGAGCCATTTGCCCAGCTTGTCTCCTTGATCGTGAGTCAGAATTCAAGGGCTTAAGGGTGGCAGCCCTCAATGGACCTGGCTTTGGAGCCCAGCAAGTCTCCTTCCTGTTCTGGCTACTGCTCCAGGTGTGGACACATGATGGATTCTGAGCCAGGCTCCAAGTTTGGGGCCTGCTGCTGTACAGACTCCACAAGAATTGACTACTCATGATGCCAAAACGTTTGCAGAATGTTCACTACGCCCACACCGGAGCAAACCCTAGCCCGTTGGGGAGCGTGGCATGCAGGAGGCTCATCACTGTGGAGATGCCATTTCAGACTGGTTGGGGAGGGCATAGGAAGCCTCACTAGTAAAACCTGTTGCATTTGGCTTGGGTGTGAATCTGCTTCCCAGACAGGGAGATCAAAAGCTCAGTTGATGGATGTCTGTGTACCCAGCTCTCCTTGCTTGCTTTCATCTTCCTTCCAGAAAGAGGAGTAAACATTCAGCTAGTGAGCACTACAGGCGTTCCCTTAAGGAGTGTGAAGGAATATCATTGAAAGCAGACAAGACCACCAAGGAAGGTGTCCGTGGGGTTCCCAGGGGCCTCAAGGAGGATCAAAATGAAGGGTCCTTGCTGCAGCAGTTCCAGAATTTCTGGTAGGAAGGTCTTTGGGGCAGTAGCAATATGATTGGAAGGTGGCTAGTGAGACTTTCTTTGAATCTGCATTTGTATAACTGGTATGATACAGTTGAGTAATTCCCTAACATGCATTTAGTCAGACTTTATGACAGTTGACAGGTGCCAGTTTTCTATCCAAAGTGTATCATGTGCATGGTATAATGGAAAACAGGTTTGCTTGGGTTCACATGTCAGCTTCACCATTATTGATCAGCTGGGTAACCTGAGGCAAATGTTTTAACTTCTCTATGACTCAGTTTCCTCATCTATATTTGTAGATAACTATTGACTTGAGATAGATGCTATATAATCCATATAAAGTATTTAGCATATATTAAGTGCTCAGGGAGGGTTAGTTGCTGTAACTTATTGGGAAAGACAGGACGATTTAGGAGGTAGGGTGATATACTGAGCATTTGAGAGGAAATTTTCAAGTCATTCAAAATGAAGGAGATATATATAGAGAGAGATTTAAGAGTCATTTGGGCTAGAAGTGGAAGTATATAGTATGATGTTGAAGTTCCTGGTAAAGTCCAAACAATTCTCCAAATGGATCATAGACAGAAAAGATTGAATTTCAGGTGTTCAAAGACCTTTGGCCTTTTGGTATGCTTTGTGCTAGAGAGGAGCTGCCTAACAACTCCTTAGACTGGACCAGATATTATACCTGGGAGAGGTGAGGATGATGGTTTCTTTTCTTACTTTTCCAAGTACAGTTTGGGTACCTGTAGAAGGAGACCCCAGAGGCAGTAGGAAGTACAGACTATCAGTATGGCAAGAAGTACAGCAGTCCCACAGCTACCTGGACATAAGGTTTCAGCAAGACCTCCTGGACCAGCTGCTCTCTATGCTGGTGGAGTAAAGCCTGTTCCCATCTTCCTGCCCTCTGGCTCTGACTTACAGGCTTCATACTGTCATCACAGTAGGGGAGGGGACATTCAGGTTTGAAGTCCTGATCTAAATGGGTAATGGGCCAGGGATGAGTCTGGCATGAGAAGAAACCTGGAGGTTGGCTGGATCTCAGTAAGTCTTAATGTCCATATCCTCTCAATGCAGCAAGATAAAGGACTCTCACAAGGTTTCCAATAAAGTTTCTTCCATCAACAAGCGCATTTGAGATTCTATCTCTTTTGTAGTGGTCACTAGGAGAATGAGAACAAGATTTTGCTGTGGTAGTCATTAGTCCTTGGTCCTTAAAATTGAGAATGAGCATTCTAAATTCTCCTTTCTTCCCTCCTACTCTGGACTCAGAATCAACTCACCCACTACATTGGTTAGGAAAATTACCCAAAGGATATGAGGGTACTTCTTCCTTACAACAGCATTTCTAGGAAGACTCTGGACTGAGAATAAGGAAACTAACTACAAGACTTCTGACCATGTTATATGACCAATCCTCTAGCCTAGGGTCATCAAAAATGATTTCTTGAAAAAAAAATGCAATTTGTGTATATTTCTAATATAAAAAAAATTTGATTTTACTAATATTTATTATACATGTTCAGACAAATACTCTCTCTTGGTAAGTCATTTGGTTGTTAGTCATAAGAGACATAATGCATTCTTGGGAGAGATGAGGATTTTGGGAAAGTCAAACTTTCCCAATAGACAGGTAATTGAGTCTGCTGAAACAAATGGACAATGGATAGATTAATAGGAGAAGAGCAATGCATATTTATTAACATGCATATGTGTATGGAAACCGTACAAAATATGAAACTCAAAGAAGGGCAGATGGCTAAGGTTAAATACCTTCTTCACAGGAGAGAGTGAAATGCAGGCAATTTTAGAGGGGTAGTAAATGGTCTGTAAGGGAGAGAATGAGCCTTGCCCTGGGATAAAGTATCTCCGGGCTCTAGGTGTTTGATTTTCAGTCTCTTCTTTGATAAAGTTTAATTTTCTTTGGTTAGTGAAATTCCAGCAAGAAACCTTGAGGAAATTGTGTTCCTCTTGTTATTTTTTATTTTGAGACAAGGTCTCACTAAGTTGCTAAGTTGCTCAGGTCTGTGTCAAACTTGTGATTTTTTTGCCTCAGCCTCTCAGTGTACTGGGATAACAGGGCTGCGCCACCATGACTGGCTGTGGATTTGATCTTTAGGCAACTAAAGGAACTTCTTAGAAAGTCATTCCTGCATTTTCTGCCCTCTTCTCAGTTTGAAGTCCAAACTGAGGCATATTTTGGGATATTTTTTCCGAGCCCCCCACAGACCTCATAAACCTAAAGATTGACAATGATGCTTATGGTGCACTGCAGTTAACATGTGCCCAGAGAAGTGACTTCTGGTTGTAGTAACTAGTTTTCAAACATTCTGTCTGTGAAGAATGAACAGATGATTTTAAAAGATTTCTGCAACTAAACATTATTTAAGAATAATACCTAAAAAATAGACTCATGAGGGCCGGAGATTTAGCTCAGTGGCATAAGTGCCTGCCTGGCAAGCATGAGGTTGTGAGTTTGATCCCTGGTACAAAAAAAAAAAAAAAATAGACACATGAGAAATCACTTCTATTCCTAATAGAAACTCCAAGTTGTATTACCAGATAAAAGTAATTATAAGTTAATCATATCTGACAAAAAGTCAGCAAAATGTTTTTGAAAATATGAAGAAAAATTTCAAGTATAGAAGTACATACTTTATAATGAATTCTTCCTTGTGTATACACTGTACTTTGATATATTAGCCAATGGTGGTAATATATAAGTGAATACATGAATATGAGGGGAGAGTGTTTTTTTAACTGATAATGTACATGACTAAGACATTTAGAGGTCATTATTTTAGCTTATGTTTGGATTAGATTTTGTCATAAAATGAACATGATTGTTACTTTTCAGGAAAATAAAAAAATTCATTTCTCTTAATTTGTTATATTTTCTTTAGTGTCTGGTCTGTCATTTTCTATATATGAAAACTTACCCAACACTCAGGAGGTTGAAGTAGAAGGGTCACTGTGAGTTCACAGTCAGCCTGAACAGTATAGGGAAACCCTGTTTCAAAAAGACGAAAGAAAGAAAGAAAAGAAAAGAAAGAAAGAATGGGAAAGAAAACTTATTCAACTTCTTCAAACTCTCAGGGATAGGTGGAGTGGTATGTGCCTATAGTCCTGGCTAGCTGGGACTAAGGCAGGAAGATCACTTGAGTCTGAGAGTTCAAGACCAGCCTGGACACCATAGTGAGACACTCTCCTAAAAACAAACAAAAAAAAACAAAAAAAAAACCCAACTCTTAACCTTGTTTTCCTTAGGTTGATATAAGGATTATATAAAAAGGCTTAAATATCTGCCACATTGTAGATCCTCAGTAAATGGTTATATTTTTACAGAGAAAATATTGCTAAACAAAATTAGTAGACTTGATAACAAGAATTGGATAAACAATATTTTGGCAGAAAAATATTTTAAGCCCCAGAAAGTGTAGTACCAGTTCACTTGGAAAGTTCTATGCTAGTTGAAAGTAACCATTTAAGAACTGGGTGTGGTGACACAAGTGTAATCCCAGCTCTCAAAAGGCTGAGGCAGGAGGACATTGGAGAGTTCAAGGCCAGCCTGAACTACATAGTGAGTTCAAGGCCAGCCTGGAATACACAGTAAGATCCTGTCTCAAAAATTCCAAAAACAAAAGAAATTAACCACTTAGTAAGCATTCATCAAACACTTCCACACCAGACTAATAACTGAGGATAGAGAGATGAATTTGCTGTGGAACCTTCAGTCTAGAATTTGCAGCTGGCCTTTGTAGACTATTGGAATAACTTCCTGCCTGGTCTTCTGGCCTGCAGTGTTTCCCACCGTTCCCTGACTCTAGCTCTCACCATCATGTGACTGACAAACAATCTTCCTCATTCCTTTCATTAGTTCCTCTCTACAATAATTTTCTTGTACTATCAACTTTCATCTGTTACACATCTTCTTGTGTTGTTCAGTAATTTTCCTTCAAGTTAGTCTTATCTTTCCAGCTGAACTGTTGTTATTAGTACTTAGAACTCACAATAAAGTTGTCCTGGAGAGAATTTAACTTAACAAACAAGTGACAAAGGAACCCAATGCCCCTAGGCCCTTGCTCTTTGACTACTAATGGGTGGTATTAACACATCTAAGGAAAGAGAGCCTCAGTGGGCTCTGCAATGCCTTGGAATCAAGAAAAGTCAGTGAGACAAATGCTAGCTGAGTGCACATAGTGTTACCCATGGGAGAAAGACACTGGATATAAGAAAGCATGGGAATTTCAACTGTTAACTTTCAGGACTATTTTTCCTCTGGCTGATGAGACACCCCGTACCATATAGGATATATTTCTCTAGGTAAGATCCCCAGCATTCTTCTCATTTGATCTCCTAGATGAAATATTCTCCTCTTTTTAATATTAGATCTGGGAGCACCATCAGGGTACTGGTTTATGAATGAAGAAAGTCACAGAAGGAGCCAGCAGCAGTCAAGTGGGCCACCAGGAGGAGAAACAAGAGGCCAGCCCCTTCCTATGAGCCAGTGGCAGCTATGTGTGCTGCCAGAAGGAAAGCAAGAGGCCAGCCCCTTCCTGTGGGCCTGTCAGCATGCAGTCTGGGCAACAAGAAGAGCCCTGCCCATAGGTGGCTGGCTGATTCGGAGAAACATGGGCTGAGATAGATAGTTACTGAATTAGAAAAAAAACCAGCTTAATGCTTTCAGTGTTTAGTGTTTGATTAACTTTGTAGGTCTGAGCCTAGTGGTGTGGGCATCTATTTGGAGGATGGTAACGTGCAGTGTAGCAACTATGGGGAATTTCCTTCTGAAGGTGGTAGCTATTGTTAATTCCCTATTATCCAGTCATGTATTGTTTTCGTTGCTTTGTTTTGATTAGTTTTGTTTGATTTTATTATGTCTAATAGTATGAGAAGCTACTTTGAAAATACCAAGAGGCATTATGGTAGCCATCATTGATTTCCTATTATCTTATTTTGAAGTTCTATATCACTTTCACTGTTTGTTTGATTGGCTTCACTCTGTTTTATTTTGTTTGGTTTTATTCTTTAAAATAAAATTTTAAAATATTAAACCAAGCCGGGAATTTAGCTCAGTGGTTTAAGTGCCTGCCTTGCAAGCGCGAGGTCATGAGTTCGATCCGCAGTACAAAAAAAAAAAAATATATATATATATATATATATATATATATATATACATATATATGTATATTAAAACAAAAGAAAGTCACAGAAAAATGTCCAATATTAATATGTCTAATAAACTGTTAATGGTACTCAAGTTCACTTTTAATGAAAGGAAATTAAAGTGACAGTCAAACATACCTTCCATAAGATAGCTATCTCTGTATCTATCATCTCTAACCAGGGATTGAATTCAGGGTCTCATACATGTTAAGCAAGATCTTTACCACTGAGCTACATCCTCAGCGCAAGATTAATATAATTTTTTAGAAATATATGAAGGAGTGTCCAAGTTTGGACAACTGTAACAGGATACAGTAGATGAAGTAGTTCACAAACAGCAGAAATTTACTTCTAACAGTTTGGGGCACTGAAAATCTGAGATCAGGGTGCCTGCATGGTTGGGTCCTGATGAGGGCTCACCAAAAGCAGAGCTGTAGACGGCTGACTTCTTATTTCACCCTCAGAGGAGAAAGAGGGTAAGAGAATGCTCTAAGGTCTCTTTTATAAGTGACTAATTATGTACCTCCTAAAGGCCTCACCTAATATTGTTATGCTGAGGGTTTGAATATTTAATCCTGACACTGCTGTTTAACTGAAAAATTGATTGTGTCTTTAATATAATTATTAATGAATATATATTTATAGGCTTCTTTTTGAGAACCATTGGAAAATACTGGTTAAAATGTAACTCTTGCTAGATACTTAAAGGACAATTTGGCTAAGAACAAAGTTCCTGAGTTTCATCTTCTTCTCAGAAACTTAAAGTCATTGCTCTGCTGTTGCCTGCTGTTTAGTTTTGCTTTGATTCTTTTAATCCTGTATCATCTTCACTCATCTTTTGGTTGGTTGACTTTTTCTCAAATATTTTTTCCCCCACAAGGAAGAGTTCTTATGTTCTTTATCCTCCAAATTCTTGCATACTTGAGAATATCTGTCTTTGGCTTCTTTATGTGAATGATTACTTGACCAGATACAATACTCTTAGACTCACTCTTTTTCCCTTAAAACTCAGTCATCAAATGCTATTGTGGGCTCGGGGATATAGTGGAGTGGCACAGTTCCTGCCTGATAATTACAAGGTCCTGTATTCAATTTACAGTACAAATGCTACTATGGAGGTGTCTGAGACAGGCCAATTCTTTCTTTTTTGGCTCAGTTAATTGCAGAAGTCCTTCTTCATTCTTATCATTGAGCAGCTTAACCAAGAGATGTCTTGGTTTCAGTTGATCATCATCAATTTTTCCTAGAACACAACATCTTCCTTTAAGGTATAAATTAAGTTCTCCATACTTCTTTACATTAGGAAAATCTTCTCTTACATATTAAAATACCTTTTCTTTTTAATTTGTTAAATTTGGTTTTTTGTTTGTTTTTTGCTTTTGTCTTTTTGAGACAAGGTCTCACTATGCAGTTCAGGCTGACCTTGGGCTCACTTTGTAGCCCAGGCAGATCTCAAACTTGCAAACAGTTCTCCTGCCTCAGCCTCCCAGTGCTGGGATTGTAGGAGCGCACTACCATGCCCGGCCATTAATTTACTAAACTTGCCTTTGGTGTATTAGTCAGCAATTTTTGTCACTGGAACAAAATACCTGACATTCACAATTTATTTATTTATTTTTGACATATACAATTTAAAAGAGAAAAGATTTATTTTGGTTCATGGTTTTAGAGGCTTCAGTACCTGGTGGACTGGCTCCATGGAAGACAAACATCATGGCAAAAGGACAATGGTGGAACAACTTCATGGCAGCTAAGGATCAGAGAGAACAAGAAAGAGCTAGAGTAACAGGAAGGGGCTGATGCCAAGAATATACTCTTCCATATTACACCTCACTGACTTACTTCCTCCAACCAGCCTCAACTTCCTAACAGCACATTCAGGTATAAATTCATCATGTGTTAACTCATTGGTGAGTAGCACATTTGCAAGATCTAATCACCTTCTGAAGTCTCCACCTCTGAATATATAAGCCTTGGAGGGGGCATTTTTAATCCAAACTATAACACTTGGGTATTTCATTTTTATGTGTTTTTCATATTTTTAAATCTTCTTTCAGATTTTTTTAGCAAACTGATTTTTGTTCTCTCATTCACTATGATTAAACCAAGTCTTTCTTCATTTATTTTTGTTATACAATAGTGTTGATTAGATCCTTAGTTTGATTTCTTTGCTCTACAATATCTTTTGTCAATTTACTTTGTTGTTTTCCTCTGGCTATATTTTCCTCAGTGCTGCCTTTTTAACCTATTTTTTGCATAACATGATTCCTTTACTGCTTTGTTTCCTCTTTCCAATTGCTACATTATGTTTATACATTTATCAAATGGATATTATCAAGGAGTTCCATATGATGGTCTAATTTTATTTAGTTTTGAAACAGACGCATACGCAACCAAGGTCAGTCAGTGTTCTAAGGTGATTGGCCAATGGGTGATGCCTCTTTTATTGCCTTGATTTAGAATGATCAGAAGTGTTTTGTGCAATAATGGGGATAGCAATTATAGCAGCTAAGCATGTCCTCACCCTCACTGTACATCCTCAACTACAGATTTGTACATAGACTATCTTAGTCTACTTTGAAATTGTAGCTTTTAGAGGAAAACAAATTCTACTTCTCCAGTCACCTCCTCAGAGAAGTTTCTCTGACTACTATGCTGTTATGGCTTGTGTCAGATGTACCCCCAAAGCATCATGCAGACATAGATGGGGGTTTTTTTGGAAGTGGCTAGATTTAGAGTGTATGATGCTGGGATTACAGGTGTGTAATTACTTAATCAGTCCCCTGATTGGTTTGGCACAGCACTAATCCCAGTATCTCAGATAGAATGTAAAAGGGGTAGAAAGAAATGCTAGGGTTGCTTGGTGTCTTTTGCTGGCCATGAACTGTTTCTCCTCTATTATACCCCTCTGCCATGTCACTCTTCCATGGAGCCAGCCAACTATGGATTGAAATCTCTACAAACTATGAGCTGAAATAAACCTTTGTTCCTTTAATTTGAGTGTCAGGTATTTTGTCTCAGCAATGAGAAAAGTAACTAAAGCAACTTTCTAAAGATATTTCTGTCCTAGTTATACTATTGCAATACCTCTGAGGTGGTCTTTTTATGTCCTCTAAGTCCTTGTAACCACTTTAATGTATTTTATTTATTTTCTTATTTGATGTCTCTCTGACAGTTGAAATGTAAGCTCCATGATAGAGGGAACCTAGTCTCTCTTTTTAAATTTTTATATCATTAGCATCAAAAACAAGGTCACAGAAGATTTTATTATAATGCTTAATTCTAATTTTTTAAGAAAAAATTTTATTTATTGAAAAATACATGAGCATAGACCTCCCTTCCTGGTAAGTGCCCCTGGCACAAGCCAGTAGGAGAACCAGACAGTATCTCCAGAGATCCAGCCATGGTGGAACTTAGGTGGCTGAGCAAGAAAGCAATTCACCTTCCTTTCTGGTAAGCACACCTGGTGTGAACCAGGAAGAGAACCAGACAGCATCTCCCATGAGCCTACCATCCCTCTTCCCATCCCCCAGCCCCCATTAGCAACTAGGGGGCAGAGATCTGAGCATCTTTGGGAGGTTGACCATATGCAATATAGCAAATATGGTGGATTTCCTTCTATCTTCTGTTTGAAGGCAAATGTTGTTTTCACTATTTTGCTTTATTCTGATTAATTGTTTTGCTCTATTCAATATTCTCTTTTGATTGGTTTTATAATGTTCTGTTTTTGGTTTGGTTTCATTATACCTAATTGACTGGACAACTATTGTGAAGATAACAAGATATACTATAGTACCTATTACTGTTATCCCAGTAACCTGCTGTGAAGTTCTGGACCAATTTCATTGCACTGTCTTGATTGGCTTTGTTCTGTCTTGTTCTGTTGTATTTTACTACCTTCAAATAAAATTTAAAAAAAAAAGAAAAAGAAAGAAAAATACATGAGCACAATGAAAATTGACATCATACAAAACCCCTTTTCTTTCTGGTCATCTTCCCAAGGCAGCTACTGTTTCCAGCCTATCTTTCTAGGAATGTCAACAGGTATTGTGATATTCAGAAAAACATATATTTCACCATCTCCACTTCATCAAATGTAATAATTCTATTTTGTGCTCTGCTTTTCCCACCTAACTGTGTGTCTTGGCATCATTCACTGTTACCACAGACATAGTGGAAAAATACAAAGCCTCCTTATATGAAGACACAGCCCATCTCTGAATAAGATACTTTGACTCACAATATTTTGACTTTATGGTAGTGGAAAGCAATATATGTTCAGTAAAAACTGTACTTTGAATTTGAATCTTTTCCCAGGATAGCAATATGCATTACTATATTCTCTATTGTGATGCTGGGCAACATGAATGAATCCAAGTCCTCAGTCAGCCTCACGATCACAAGGGTAAACAACTAACACTCCAGTAGGCTGAGCATATTAAATGCATTTTCTTTTATTTTTATTTAAAAGACAAAAAACAATAAAAACAATGATGTAGAACTTCAAAACAAGATGATAGGAGATTAACAATGGTTAATATATTAGATATTGTTATCTTCAAAGTAGTTGCTCAGATTACAAGATACAGGCATGATCTTAGCTTTCTTGCATATATATTTTTTCTTTTCCTTTTCTTCTTTTCTCCTTTCCTCCATCCCAGTTTTTTTTCCTTTTGAGCAGTTTCTTCCCCTTTCACAATATCTATTGTACATTCTGGATCTTATTTATTTGTTCAGTTTCTTACACTAGGGAGACAATATGACATTTATACATCTGAGTCTGATTTATTTCACTTATGGCTATGGTCTCAAGTTCCATCCATTTACCTACAAAAGCCTCAAGTTTGTCCTTCTTCGTGATTGAATAGTACTCTATTGTAGAAAAATACAACATTTTTTCATGCATTCCTCAGTTACTGGGCATTTGGGTATTTCCAAGATTTAGCTATTACAAATTATGCTTCTATAAACATTGGTGCACACATATCACTGTGGTATGATGTTTTTACTTCTTCTGGGAAAATATCCAGAATGGGAACAGTGGGGTCAAATGTGACTTCTAATCCTAGTTTTTGAGGAATCTCCACACTAATTTCCACAGGGTGTGTGCCAGCCTACACTTCGCCAATACTGGAGAAGAGTTCCTTTCTCCAGCATTTGTTATTGTTTGATTTCTTGATGATAGCCATTCTTTCTAGGATGAGATAGAATCTCAGTGTTGTTTTGATTTGCATTTCCCTAATGATCAATGATGTTGAACATTTTTTCATATATTTATCTGCCATTTTTTGGTTCTTCATCTGAGAAGTGCCCATTTTTTGGATTGGGTCTTTGAATTTGGCGGGGAGGGAGGTGGTTTGGTTCTTTGTATATTTTAGATAGAAGTCTTTTGTCTGAGGGAAAGAAAGTTGGCTAAATTTTTTCCCATTCTGTACATTGTCTTTTCACTTTGTTGGTGATTTCTTTCGATTTGCAAAAACTTTTGAATAAGATGAATCCCAGTTGTTGATTCTTTGCAGTACTTCCCATGCAGTCTGTGTTTCATTCATGAATTCTGCTACCTCTATGTCTTCAGGATTTCTACCTACTTTCTCTCCTAGAAGACTTAGTGTTTCTGTTTTAATATGTAGAACTTTGATCCATTTTGGCTTTAGTTTAATGCATGGTAATAGATGTGGGTCTGATTGTAGTCTTTGGCATGTGGAAAGCCAGTTTTTCTAGCTTTATTAAAGACTATCTTTCTTCCAGTGAACATGTTTGTCCCCTTTGTCAAAGATAAGGTGGATGAGTGACTTTGTAGTTGTGTCTGCATCTTCTAACCTATTTCACTGATCCTAAAGTTTGTTTTTTTGCCAGTACCAAGCTGATTTTATCACATGAGCTTTGTGGTATAATTTCAAGTCAGGGATTGTGATGCCTCCTGCCTTGCCTTTGTTGCCCAGGATTGTCTTTGCTATTCTAGGTCTCTTCTGTTTCCAAATGAATTTTCAGAATGTTTTCTCTGGATCTGTGAGTTTATGCTAATGGTATCTTGATCAGGATTGCATTACATTGGTACAACAGTTTTGGCAGTCTGGCAACTTGCACAATGTTGGTTCTTGCTATCCATTAGCAAGGGATATCTTTTCATTTTCTGATATTCTCTTTGATCTCCTTACTTAGAGCACTATAATTTTGAATATATAGCTCTTTTGCTTCTGTCAGATTGATTCCTATATATTTCACTTCTTTGGATGCTATTGTGAAGGGTGCTGTTTCCCTAACTTCTGTTTCAGTGAATTTGTTAACTGTGCACAGGAACGCTATTGATTTTTGAGTGTTGCCTTGGTATCTGTCTATCTTGCTGAATTTGCTTATTAAATCTATAAGTCTTTTGGTAGAATTTTTGGGGTCTTCTATGTAGAGTATCATGTCATCTGTAAATAATGATAGTTTAACTTCTTCTTTTCCTATCCTTATTCCATTTATTTCTCTCTCTTGTCTAATTCCTCTGGCTAATGTTTCCAGAACTATATTAAATAGGAGCAGTGATAATGGACATCCTTGTCATGTTCCTGATTTTAGAGTGACAGCTGTCAGTTTTTGTCCATTTAGTATGATGTTGGCTGCTGGTTTGTCACAGATGGATTTTATCAGATCGAGGTAAAGACCATCTATCCTAATTTTCTGTAAGATTTTCATCATGAATGAGTGTTGGAATTTATCAGAAGTTTTTTCTGTATCTATTGAGATAATCATATGATTTTTGTCTTTGGTTCTGTTGATATGGTGTATTACATTTATTGATTTGCATAATTTGAACCATGCCTGCATTCCTGAGATGAATCCCACTTGATCATGGTGTATAATCTTCTTGATAATTTGCTGCATTCTGTTTGCTAGTATTTTCTTCAGAATTTTTGCATCTATGTTCATTAGGGAGATTAGCCTGTAGTTCTCTTTTTTGGTTGGGTATTTCTCTGGTTTTAGTACCAGGGTAATACTTGCTTCCAGGATTGAATTAGGGAGAATATCTTCCCTTTCAATTTCATTAATGAATTTGAGGAATATTGGCATTAAATCTCTAGATTTCTTGTGAGTTCAGTTGTGAATCCATCTGGACCTGGGCTTTTCTTTGTTAGTAAGTTTTTAGCTAAATTTTCAGTTTCATTAATTGAATTGGGTTATTCATAATTTTTATATCTCCTTGATTCAGCTTTGAAAATTCTTACATTTCTAGGAATCTTTCCATGTCTTATGTGTTTTCCATTCTACACCAGGAAAGATTTTGAAGTAGGTATTGATGATCTTCTGAATTTCCAATTTTATTATAAAATATGCTGTGAACATTCTTAGCATACATCTTTTGAACAGCTTAAATGATCTCTTTAGAGTAAATTTCTAAACAAGAGATTACTATATTCAGAGGTACATACATTATATATTGCCCACTGTTTCCAGAAAGGTGATTCAAGGTTATTCTACCAAAGAATCAGATGTGGTGGCACATGCCTATTATCCTAGCACTTGAGAGGCTGGGGCAGGAGGATTGCTGGTGAGTTCAAGGCCACCCTCGGCTACATAGTGTGAGTTCAAGTCAGCCTGAACTAAATGGTGAGGCCCTGTCTAAAAAAAAAAAAAAAAAAAAAAAAAACAGCAAAAAAGTTGTACTATCACAAAAATACAGGTTTAATGCCCATTTTTCTTATCTTCAGTGAGTTTAGTCAATCTCCCTAATTTTGTCAGTACATACATAAAATATAAAATACATGGTTTTATTTGTGTTTTTCTTTGCTTTATTTGTGTCCTTTCTGTTACCCATTTGTAATTCTTACTTTGTGAATTATCTATTTGTACAGTTTAACTATTTTCTATTATGTTAACCTTTTCTTATGGACTTATAAGAGCTAATTAGGGAAGGGAAGGGAAGGCAAATGAAAGAGAATTAAGATGTATTATGTACATGTACCAACTCTTTACAATGAATGTAATCATTCTGTAATGCAAACATATGCTGATAAAAATTTAAAATTTAAAAAATGTACCTTAATTAAATATTTGTTATTAACAGTTTAAAATTAAGTATCACAAAGAATTTTTTACTTATTTGTCTTGCAGTCTTGTTCATTCTTTTTTCTTAAACCAAGCAGAATGTTTACATTTAGTTAATATTTTCCTTTTATACCTTCTGGTTTGGGGGACACATTTTGAAAGGCCTTCTTCACCTCCCAGATGATACAAATATTTACCTATGTTTTCTTTGAATATTTTTTATGGTTTCATTTCTTTTCATTTCTTTTTCTCTATCTAAAAGTAAGATAGAGATAGAATTTTTTAAATGGCTGTCCACTGATTCTATAATCATTCCACTGATAAGCATTTTAGCACCAGGCACTTTGCAAATCCTTTACACACCTGGTCTAGTTTAATACTTACATGAAGTGGTGACAAAAACAAAAAGTGGTGACAGATTTGCATTTAAAACACACATGCATACACACAAGTCTGTTTTTAATACAGAAAATAGATGGTGGGGTATATTGGTTTTCTCCAGAGAAACAGGACAGGTATATATAAGAGGAGATCTATTAGGGAATTGGTTCACATGATTACAAAAGCCTAGAAGTCCCATGATATGCCCTTTGCAAGCTGGTGGTGTAATTCAGTCTGAGTCTAAAAACCTGTGAACTGGGAAAGGCAAAGGTTTGAGTATTGGAGTCTGAAGGCCCGAGAACCAAGAATTCTGATGTCTGCATATAGGAGAAGTTGGATGCCTTATCCCAATAAAAGAAGAACTTCTTTCACCTTTTGGTTCCATCTGGACTCTCAATAGACTAGATGGTGTCAACACACATTGATTAGGGCAAATCTTTATTCAGTTTAGTAATTCAAATGTTGATCTCTTCCAGAAACAGTCTCACAAAAACATCCAGAAATAATGTTTTACCAGCTATTTGAGTATCCTTCAGGCCAAGCCAGGCTAATATATAAAATTAGCTGGCACAGTGAGAAAAGGAATACTTGCAGAGAGATCATTTATTAAAGTGATTGAGGCAAGTGGTTTCTTTGAGACATTATATTCTAGCACCTTACAGTTCATGGTTCATGGTAGATATTAGATGGAATGAAAAATGTTAGTGTGCCGGGTATGTGGTGCACACCTGTAATCTCAACACTTGAAGGATGAGGCAGGATTGCTGTGAGTTCAAGGTCACCTTGGCCAACAAAAGCAAGTTTAAGGCCAGCCTGCACTGTAGTGAGACTCTGTCTCCAAACAAACAAAACAAAACAAACAAAAATAGAAAAATGTTAGTAACTTAGACTAGAATGATTGAATGGAGATGATAATGATTTGGACCAGGGAAGTAGTGGTAGAGGTGAAGAAAATTGAATAAGAAAGTTTAGAAACAGAATTAACCAGACTTGTGATTACTTATAAATGAGGAGATTTATAGTAATAATTTATAAAGGAAAATTTAAAGGATGTTTCAGATTTCTGGATAACAGATTTAATGGATAAGTTGAGTTTACTTTTAAACATGCTGAGTCAAAGGTACCTTGGAGATAAACATCTGAAGATGTCAAGTAAGGAGTTAGATAAATCCACCTGTAACTCCAACAACAAAGTATAAATTTGAGGAACAGTTATATACTGATAGTAACTGAAGCTACAGGAAGAGTTGGGACTATTGAATGAAAAAAGGAAAGCTCTTAGAACAGATCCCTGAAAACCAATATTTAAAGGTTTAGTAGAAGAAGAAGGAGGAATCACAAGAGTGTCTGCAAAAGGGCTGCCAGAGAAGACTGGGGAATGGGGGAATGTGACGCTTTATAAGATGAAAAAGGATAGATTTGAGGAAAATGCTCGGAGTAATTTTAACAGAGTAAGTGAAATGTTTAACTACAGACTCCAAACTAAATGAATAAGGATGTGAAGACAGGAAAAGACTAATAGAAAATGAAGGGGTCAAACAATAATATTCAATGAAAAAGAAGAATAGTTGAAGTCAGGCAAGCTTAATAAGTAATTTAGGGGATTGAGGTCAGAAAGTGAACTATTCAAGTTAGGGACTTTAGAAGCAGAGAAAGTAGAAGAATTTGATGTCATAATGACAAGTTCCTCTGAGTGAATCTGGGGTTAAGTAGCACTGTGAGCAAATATTGGAGATAAGGTAGATCTTTCATGTAGACTCTGAAGTCACTTAGGATGATGGCAGGACTTGTGGTACGAGAGATGGTAAGCCAAATGTCAGTGTCTTCCGTGAGCAAAAAGGAGCAAATGGAGGGAGACTGCAGTGACCAGTCAGGGAGTGGGCAGCAGAGGTTTATACAGAAAGGTGGGACAGCAGTGGTTCTAAGTAGCACCGGGAGGACCCTCAGTTCCTGGCACTGGTAGACTAGTGAGAGGTGAGCCAGCTTCCCTGGAAGGAGCTTCAGGGGAAAGCAGCATGCAAGGTCCAAGTTTAGATTAGGCGAGAAGTGGGGGGAAGACAGGAAGTGTTCCAAGGCCTAAAGGAGGTTGGAATTCCAAAGTGCAAATAGAAGGCCTTGTCAGGGAAGGAAGAGAGGAATTAGATTAGGTTTAAGGAATTATGGAGAAAAAAAAGAAATTATGGAGTACTATATATTAGGTGTGACAATTCCATAGAGGGCAAATATAGAAAAGAAGAAAGTTCTTACTATATTTTCTGGACTTTCATCTATAAAAATAGGAATGAAACTTGGTGGGTTTAGTTCCAGCTGACCCTTGGAGATCAGTGGAGACAAACATGCAAGGAAAGTCAATTATGGTTTTGAAAGTCCTTTAATCATTTCATGGGGAATTATAGTTAGTCATAGGAGAAGCATCAGAGAATAATTACAGGAAGCAAAGCATGGAGTTCAGTGTCTTCCAAAAGAGATGACCCTAAATTAGATTAGATTAGGTTAGATTAGATTAGATTAGGCTCAGGATCCACTGATGTTTTGTTTAATCACGGGTGGGAAGTCTTGGTGTTTGTAGTTTGGGTTGGTGTGTGGGTGAAAGGAGAGCCTTAAGAGTGGCCCAGGAATCTTGAGCCTAGCTCTGTATATGAGTATAAAACTACATGTATGTGTAGGATAAAACTTCCTATTTTCATTGTAGCATAATCTTGAATTTCATTCTCCAAGTATCAATAATGCCTAAACGCTCAATCTCAAAATATTTTTACTTGCTTTTGCAAATTTAAAATATTTAAAATTATTTATATTTTTTCTTAAATCAAAACTTTTTTCTTGTTATATCTTTGTAGTACATAATGATTACACTCATCACAGGGAGTTAGTACACATACATGACACATCTTAATTATGTTTATCCCCTTCCCCTCTTCTTTCTACCCCTCCCTCCATCTCCTGGAGAAAAAAAAGATACTTTTTCTATATAAAGGTTATAAATATTTGGGAGGGTATATGTTTGTAGTATATATTAATCATGCTCCTCATAGACACTTGGCACATGTACACAACACACCACAGCCCCCTCTTTACTTTATCTTATTTCTCTCCCTTCCTTTCCCCTCCATGTCTTGGTTACCCTATGCTAAAGATCTGTCTCATTATTTCCTATTGTCTATCTTTTCTCTTGCTCTTTATTTCTATTCTGGGTTTCTTGTATAAGAGAAACCATGAGATATTTAAACTGTGTGTCTGATTTGTTTCACATAACATTATTGTCTCATGGTGCATCCATTTTCTTACTGATGACTCAAATTTATCCTTTATGGCAGGATAGTACTCTACTGTGTATAAATATTGCATTTTCTTTTTTTTAATGTTACATTTTCTTGATTCATTCTTCTGTTGATAGACATACAGGCCACTTTCAAGATTTAGTCACTGTTTGTTTGTTTGTTGTTTGTACTCTACTGTGTAGTGCAGGCTGGTCTTGAATTCACTGTGTAGCCCAGTTTGGTCTCAAATTTGAGGCAATCCTCCTGCCTCAGCCTCCTGATGCTGGGATTACAGTTGTGCGTCACTGCGGCAGAAAGATTTAGCTATTGTTAAGTTTTGTTGCTATAAACATGGATATGCATGTGTTACCATAAATAATGTCTTTAACTGTTTCAGCAATATAGATGGGTCAAATGGAATCTCTATTTCAGTTTTTTTGAGAAATCTCCCCAGTGATTTCCCTAGTGGTTATACAACCCACCAACAGTGAAGAAGGGTTCCTTTGTCACCGTACACAGCCTTTCCAGTATTTCTCACTACTCGATTTCCTGAAGCTAGCCATTCATTCTGGAGTAAGATGAAATCTCAGTGCTGTTTTATTTGTATTTCTCAAATGGCCAGCGACACTGAACATTTTTCCGTGTATTTATTGGCCACTTGTACTTTTTTTGAGAAGTATGTATTCATTTCAGTTGCCCATTGTTTTAATTGGGTCTTTCAATTTGAGGGTCCAATTTTTTTGAGTTCTTTGTATATTTTAAATATTTGTCTTTTGTCTGAGGAATAGCTAGCAAAAATTTTCCCTGTTCTATAGGTCATCTCTTCACTCTGTTGGTTATTTCCTTTGCTGTGCGAGATTTAAAATTTGAATGGTTTGGTGATTTACCTCAGATTTCATTCTTATTTTACTATATTGCATATTATGTATGGTCTAATTTTTTACATAATTGTTTTGTTAGGCTAAATTTCAACATAAAGTGATTTTGCATAGGTATAATGGTAGAATTCAGAAGTCATAACAAAACAGAATTTAAGGAAATAAAGTATAAAGGTTTTTTGTTTTTTGTTTTTTGAGATAAGATCTCACTATGTAGTTCAGGCTGGCCTGGGGTCACTATGTAGCCCAAGTAGACCCCAAACTCATGGCAATTCTCCTGCCTCAGCCTCCTGAGTGCTAGGATTATAGGCATGCATGACTACCTGGCTGTCTAAGGCTTTTTAATTCATCCTTTTCTTGCCAATATCTTATAGAATCAATAGAAAAAACACTGGAAAAATAGGGACAGTATCATACATAGTGTACTTTCCTCACCACTCTCAGCTCCTTGTAAACTTCTTGTTCCACTGAATTGCTGAGAACATTCTTGTCTCTAATATGCACTTGGTACTGTTTATGGATATCTTCCATTATTTTCTCAGTATAGAAACTTTATTTTTACCCACATATAATCAATTCTAAAATGCATATTTTCCCACATTTTAGCAACTTTAACATTTGGGATACTTTTATAATCCAGAATCTCCTTAATTTAATAGAATACAGTACTTCATTTACTCTCTTACACAGCCTAGTATAATCTTTGACACATATAAACAAATGTTTATGGATTAACTACCAGATAAGTTTGTAAGAGGTCCTATAATTTGATTTATTACTTTAACACACCTTAACTTGACCTCTAGCACTTCTGCAAACTCTTAAGCTTCATAAATCTTTATTCAATAAGATGTTAGATTATTTTTAAAAAGTGGAAAGGAGTAAGACAGTTTTAATTGTTTACCTACTATTATGATTCGAATATAGATTTAATATTAAAAAACCAAACCTTAATAACGCCTACCTCACCTTTGTGTAGGATTTTTCACCAAAAAAACTCTTGCAATAGAGATAAAAAAAAAATGACTATCAGGGTCAGGAGATGTAGCTCAGAGTGCAAGCACGAGGAATAAAATGTATGAGCCTATAAATAAGAAATGAAGGCACTGACTAGTTGTGGAACTTAGGTAAATCATATACTTTGTTATTCTATATGTTTTGCATGGAAAGATAAATACACCAAATGCATTTTTAAATATGGACTATTTTTGCTTCTTAAACTAGTTGTCATGAAGTGAAATTTTAACTGTATATGTGCCGCTGCATTCTGTCTCCCTCTGGTTTTCAGAAGAAAGGGAAGAAAAGATGCAGCAGAGCTGAAGTATAATTGCTTATTATGCCTCACTGTGAGAAGGAGGCAGTAAAAGGTGAGAATACTATTATTGCACAGTAAAGAGACCTTATTTAGCTCTTGGGGAAAACTCAGGGATATTTACTGCAAAAATGCAATTTTCACTCACTTTGAAGGAATCATCACCAGAGTCAATCTGTTTTCCAAGTTAGAAACTTTAAGTTATTCCTACAAAGTGCTTACATGCCTTGTCTTCACCTGGCTCCTTCTGCACATTCTCTCATTGTGTCACACAAATGCTTTGCTTTGATTCAACTTTTGTAGTAGTTTTTACTTGTACACATAGATTCAGGGGTTTTCTTTAGGCTATCCCTTTCCTACATCATCTTCTTTTCCTTGAGACAGGATCTCATTGTGTAGTTCAGGCTGGCCTTGAAATCACTTATTATGTAACCCAGGCTGGCCTCAAACTCACAGCAATCCTTCTGCCTCAGCCTCCTGGTTGCTGGAATTATAAGCACGCGTCACCACATCCAGCCTGACATGCATCATGTCCAAAACTGACTTCCTTTTGCACCTGTATATTTGCTTTTTCACTGCCGTAAGATTGTTTTGAAGCCAAATGTGTCTTGTTTTAGAAATACCTGTTTTCCATTTTGCTAAAGTTACTTCCTAAAATTACTTCTTTCTTCAGAAAAGAAGGGTGGTCTCACAACAAAGCTCACTGCTACAAAAAATAGTGGGCACTTATTGCACAAGCTACAGTGAAGGATTGTGATAATGGTAGCTGCCCTCTGTCATGGGGAAGGTGTCACATGGATACTTTGTTGTTTTCCCATGCAAAACACTTGGGAGTACCAGAGAAAGGACCTCCCAGAGACCCAGTGACTTCTTTTTGAATGTTTTTCAATTTATTTATATTAGTTTTACTTCCTTAGCTATGCCTTTTCTTTCTTTCTTTTTTGTGATAGGGACTCCCTGTATAGTTGAAACTGGCCTCAAACTTATGGCAATCTTCCTGCCTCAGCCTCCCAAGTGCTAAAATTACAGGTGTGCACCACCATGCTCAAATGCTAACTTTCTGAGCAGGTTAATTGACTTGAGCTTCAATTATTGTATTTGTAAAATATGAATCAAGAAGCCTAGGTGCCAGGAGTTTTGGTGAGAATTAAGTGACATCACTTATGAGTGGCTAACAGAACACCTGTTCTACTTCATAGTTAGCTCTTCTTATAATATCATTCAGTTTAGCATATCCTTTCAATTTGAAATCATCCTATTACCTTATCAAGTTCTTTTCCTAAATTTTTTTTGTACCAGGAATCGAACTCAGGACCTTGTGCTTGCAAGGCAGGCACTGGTGCCACTGAGCTATCTCCCTGCCTCCTAAATATTTTTGCCCTTAGACAATTTCATGTGGCCTTCTGCCCATGTAACTTATGTGGGCACTTTTGAGAGTATAAGGAGACAAGCATCATCAATTTTTGTTAGGACAATGGTATAAATTAGAACTGGTTTAAGCAAATTAAAATGTATCCTATTGCTTCCTGCAATGGGAATTACTTTCAGGGTTCCCTTTTTAAGAACCCATTGTTATGCTGGAAGTGCTGGTGCATGCCCTATAATCTCAGTACTCAGGAGGCTGAGACAGGAAGATTGCCATGAGTTTGTGAGTATAAGGCCATTTGGGCCACATAAGCAAGTTCAAGTTCAGCCTGCACTGCATAGTGAGATTGTCTCAAAAATTAAATAAGTAAAAATAAAACAAAAAACATTGCTTCACTAACATAAATTCTTGCCTATGTCACTATTACTAAAAGACATATTTATGCTTGGAACTGGATATATTTACTGTCTAAACGACCTTATTTAGCAACTTTTCATTTTTATCAAAGGCTAGGCCACACTTCAGCGCTTGCCTATAACCTTCCATATTCCGTCAGATCCCATACCTGGTCAGTCAACATAGTTGATCAATTCTGTTCTATAAACCATTACTGAACATTAGCATTGTGCCAGACACCAGGTAATGTGCTAGGAGTTAAAAAATAAATAAATAAAACACAATTCTGATATGCAAGACCCTTGTATTTTAGAAGGGAAATTAAACATACAAATAAATAATTGCAATAGTGCAAAAACAGAGGTGATGTGAGCATGGAAGTTACTGAATCTGCATGCATAGTTCAAGGAAGACTTTACAGAAGTAAAGATAAACTTGGCCTATAACTGCCTATGAAATCATTTAAAATATGTACTATTTGCTACATATTATGCTATGCATCAGGAATGCATTGATTAGCAAGACAAGCTTGCCTCCTGTCCTCTTGGAGTTTCCAGACTGTTCTGGAAAGCAGAAAAAACAAAACTGAAGAAAATGTAGGGCACTATGTGAACATATAAATGGGGAGCTACTCAATTCTTCTTCCTTCTGCAGAACAGATACACTGAAACCCAAGGAGATGAATGGGGGGAGCTGAGTGATGGGTAGAGATTGACAGAAGAAAAGAAAGAGAGGTCCAGGGATATAGTTCAGTGGCACAAGTGTCTGCCTGGCAAGCACAAGGTCGTGTGTTTGATTCCTGGTACCAAAAAAAAAAAAAAAAAGTGAGTGGGAGGCTGGGCATGGTCGTGCAAGCCTGTAATCCTAGCACTCAGAAGCTGAGGCAGGATTGCTATGAATTCAAGGCCACGTTGGGCTATTAAATGAGTTTATAGCCAGTCTAAACTACATAATGAGGCCTTGTGAGAAAGTAAGTGGGAGAGATATACACTGAGGCTCTGAGAAGAGATCAGCATGGCTGAAGAAAAAAGAGAAGCAGGTAAAGGGACATAAAACTAAGCTGAAAATGCAGGTAGGGGTAAGAACACAGGAGACCTTGTAGACCTCATGGAGGATTTAGGATTTTACCCCAAAGTCAGTAGACGTCCATAATTCAAACACTGAGAGTGATATAGGATTTTGGCTGTTGTTGTTGGGTTCAGGGAGATATTTGTTTGTTTTGTCTTTTTGAGACAGGGTCTCACTATGCAGTTCAGGCTGGCCTTGAGCTCACTTTATAGTCCACACTGCTTTCAAACTCACCGTGATTCTCCTGCCTCAGTCTCCCGAGTGCTGGGATTACAGGAGTGCATCACCACACCTGTCTGGTTTGTTTTTTTCAAAAATTTTTTTTATTTTAAGGGGAATACAACCCAACAATACAAAGCAAAATACAACCAATCAAAACAAAGCAGTGAAGGTGGCACATAACTTCAAAACAGGACAACAGGTCATAAACAATGGCTGCCATAACATATCTTGTTATCTTCACAGTAGTTGTCCATTTCCTCAGACATAATAAAATAGAATAAAATAAAACAGAATGAAACCAATCAAAACAGAGCATTGAATTAAACAGAACAATAAATCAGAACACTACAAAACAGTGAGAATAATATTGGATTTCAAAAGCAAGACAGGGGGCTGGGGATTTAGTTTAGTGGCTTAAGCATCTGCCTGGCAAGCGTGAGGTCGTGAGTTTGACCTCCAGTACAAAAAAGAAAAAAAGCAAGACAGAAGAAAATCTCCCATATTTGCTATATTGCATACTGTCATCCTCCTAACAGATGCTTAGACTACCAGCCTTAGTCTTACAAACAATACAAGCATTTAGTTGTTTTTGTACCTTGGTTACTATCAACTCAGCCTGTCCTCCAAACCAGCTGATTGCTTACGGCAGTGCGGGGTAGGGCTGGGGGTCTCTTGATTCTCAGCCCAGCCGACTCTCAGGAAAGGCAATCCGGCTTCTCTCTTCTTGGGCCCCACCTGTTTTGCGCGGTTTATGGGAAGATCAAACCAGCTTCTTGATGTGCTCTTCCCAGACACAGCATGGCCTCTGCTGACTCACAGGAACAATGGATGGGCTTCTCTTTTCCTGGGCCCCACATGGTCTGCCCTGGCTGTTTGTTTTCTTGACATAGGGTCTCACTATATAGTACAGGCTGGCCTTAAACTCACTTAAGTAGCCCAGGTTGCTCTTGAACTCACAGTGATTCTCCTGCCTCAGCCTTCTGAGCTATGTATGCACCACCACACCCAGCTAGGTTCTTTTTAAAGAAGATTGTTGCAATAATTTAAATAAGAGGTAATACTGGTAAAAATGGAAAGAATACCAAAACAGTATGACAAAACTAATAACTGATTTGTCATGAGTGGTGAAGATAAATGGTCAAGGATGCTTTTCAAACTTATGTCCTGAACCACTGGGTATGTGAAAGCCATACTTCCCACAAATTTGGCTAGAATAAAAAGGGAGAGCGTAAGAGCACTTAAGCAGTATGGATAAAGGACTATGAAATTTCTTCTTCTTCTTCTTTTTTTTTTTCTTTTCTGAGAGATACTTGAGTGTGTTTAAGTGCTGAATAAGAGGAAAGAATCATTCAGAAGGAAGAGGTCAGAAACTTCAGCAGGATGAGTGCAAGGGCCCCAGATAAGACCAGGCCTCTAAATCCCAAGTGAAGGATTCAGCCTCTGATGGCTGGAGGGCGTCTTCATTCTCTGCAGCATTAGAGAACAAAAAAAAAAAAAAAAATAGAGGAACAAGTACACAAAGGGAATGGGAAGTTGGAGTAGTTTACACTTGACAACTTTTAATACCTCAGACACACATATGTGCTCAATAAGAATTTATTGCATCAGTGATTAAGGAAATGCAAGTAGCACAATCTGAAATCCGCACAGACCTATTTTTTCCAAGAAGCATTCTGTTGTCCAGAAAAAGCTTGAGAATAATAATGGAAGTAAGAGGGATTCAGAGAAGAAGGATGATTCAATAATAAACAAAGGACATGCAAAAATCTTGCTCCAAATAGAAATCACTGTTTTGTTGGATAGAGTAAAAGCAAAAAATCTGCTATCTGCTCTATACAAGTGTGTTCTATTCTATATTTGTTAAACAAAATTTTTTTCTCAATCTCTAGAAATTTTAAACCACAATTTGCAATCAGAAGGGCTAGCATACAACTATCACCTATGGCATATTTATTGTTTGCCAGGAACTATGATGAGAAACTTTCATTTAATCTTCATATCACTGTTACGAAGTAGGTGCATTAACACTGTCTCCACTTTGAGTTTGTAAACTGAGTTTCAGAGAAGATAAATGTGTCAAAGTTACCCTACCCCATAAATGGAAGGAACAGGATTCAAATCCACTCCTAATTCCAGTTGTTCTTTTTTTTTCCCTGTGGGGGAGGGAACCCAGACTTGAACTCAGGTCAGGACTTCACACTTGCTAGGTAGGCACCATGCTGCTGAGCTTATCCACAGCCCATTCCAGCTGTTCTTAGCTATGATTCTATATAGCATCTCAAATACTGATGTCACTTGCCATTGCAGAGATTCTTTGCGCTGCCATCCTTTAATAGACCATTCCCTGCCATGCCATGGGCATTATTCTTGTGATACTTTCCATCTTCCGATATTGAAATTTTATCTTTTAAAATACCTTATTTTAATCTCACTTTGTACCAAAACGATTGGGGTACCTCAAGCCGTCATGGTCTCTCTGGTCTTTGAAATCTTTCAGTAGTTTAGAACTCAATGGATATATTTTATGTACACTATAATCGAATTGGGTCTTGTTTAACTTTTCTTTTGATGATAAGTTAGCACGGCAAGCCCACAAGGTTCCTGGAGGATAGGAAATACACCTTGTGCCTTTTTGGGAGGGGGTAGTTCAGGCATCTTTTATAGCTTCTTTCTAGTGGCTTATTCAGAATGGCCACAGTCAATATTTGTTGTTAGATCACCAGATAGCCAACCTCTGTATTCATATTAATAGAAAGTCACAGAGCTGTCTGCTACTGCTGAAGTAAGTTGCTTGCTAATATCAGTCTAAAAAATGGAGGATTTGTTATTTCTGTGGTGAATTTATTTTTTCTCTTTGGGTTATAAAACTGGAAATCTTAAAAAGACTATAGATTTGTGTAAGAGGGATTTCTTTTAAAAGGAAGTGTGAAAAAACAGACTTTATATTTTTTAAAGGTATTTTTCGAGCTTACAAATTCTGATTAAAAGAAAGTCCAAATTGGTTAAGTTCCCCTCCTCCTTTCTCCTACTTCAGAGCTTTTTCTAAACCTACTTCCCTTAAAATGACTTTTATTGATTTTCACTCAATGAGAGTTATTCTTCAGAATGAGGATGGAGGGGTCAGAGAGAGAAATTTACCCTGTGTTACCTGTGGAATAGGTGTGCCTCCAGATCTAGTCTTGCTTTATTTATTCTGTTTCCTGTATCCAGAAACCTGCACGCTGGGGATCATTAGGTCCTCTGTGTCTTGGTCAGAGCTTGAGTACAGTATACTAATAGATCAATTTATGTGTTCATTCATTCAGCAAACATTTATTGAGCAGGCATGTCCTAGGCATTGGAGATACTAAGATGAGAGAGACGGAGCCATGGCCCTCAGTGACCTCCTGATGCACACGAAGCACCAGCCGGGTGGGGGCTGGGGTCAAAGAAGATTTCCTGAACAAGGTAACTGAATATCTTCCATCAGGAAATCCTAAAAGAATAAAAGGTCAGCTTTGTAAAAATAAATAAAAACACCTAATCAAATTAGCCAATTAGAAAAACACTAAAATAACAGCTCTCTTACCCATATGTCTCATGTTTCTTTTATAATTTTATTCCCTAATTTCTTTGTCTCCAATCTTTGCCCTCTCTGATCTACATTTAACATTTCTCTAGAGTTATTTTTCTACATCCTGATCAGATCAGATCATTTTTGTCTTGGGGACGTTTACTGGCTGCTCATTCATTCATTGCATATTTGTTGTTGGCCTGCTCAGGGGGCCTACGGGAGATTTTCATGGGTGAGGTCCCAAGGTTAAAGAACACACATGTGCAAGACATCAGCAACAACAGCAGGCAGTGTGGAGCAGAGGAGAGCACAAGAGCCAGAGAACAAGAGAGCTGCCCACATCTTCACTGTATAATTATTTTTTTAATTTTATGGGAAAAAAGTAAAACAAAATTTCATAACAAAATAAAAGGAGAATAACAATAGTTAACACATTACATGTTGTTATCTTTAAAGTAGTTGCCCAGGGTTCAAGATATGGGCATAAAAATTTCTTCAATTGACATTAGTTCAAACCTTTAATGAACTGAGACACTAATAGTATAACCGACTTGCATTTTTTTCCCTTTTCTGTACTACTTTTCCCCTTTCACTCATCCTAGTTTCTTTTTCTTTTTGCACAGTTTCTTCCCACTTAACAATATCTATTGACATTTTAAACTTAGACCAGGGATATAGCTCAGTGGCACAGTGCCTGCCTGGCAAGTTCAGGTCCTGAGTTCTATTCTTGGTTCCAAAAAAAGAACTACACTTACCCTTTCGGTTTCTCACACCAGGCAAACAATATGATGTTTACACATGTTAGTCTGATTTATTTCACTTGTGAGTATGCTCTCAAGTTGAAATATAAATGGCAAATAAATATATGAAAAAAATGTTCAACATCACTAGTCATCCAAGAGATGCAAATTAAAACAACACTGAGATTCTATTTCACCTCAGAAAGAATGGCCATCATCAAGAAATGAGCCAACAACAAAAGCTGAGGGGCTGTAGGGGGGAAAAACTCTTGTCCACCGTTGGTAAAGTATAGACTGGCACAACCACTGTGGGAATTAGTGTGGAGATTCCTCAAAAAACTAGAATTAGAGGTCCCATCCTACCCAGCTAGTCCCCTTCTGGGTATCTTCCCAGAAAAATTAAAAACATCATACCATAGAGATATATGGGTACCCATGTTTATAGAAGCACAATTTGTAATAGTCAAATCTTGGAAACAACCCAAATGCCCATCAACCATGGAATAGATAAAAAGACATGGTATTTTTATACAATGGAGTACTACTCAGCTATAAAGAGAGATAAATTTGATACTTTTATAGGTGGATGGATGCAATATTGTATAATTCATATACAGGTTATCTCCTATTTACATTTTTGTATAGTGCCATAACTAGCACTTGCATATTTACCTGTGCTGTCATGTTTACATAACTGTATCCCACTGTATGCCTGTGTTAGACAAGCAGGGTCACATCTTCAGGTGTCCTTGGATGCCCCTGAGCTTTGAAGTAGTCTGTCTCCCCACATCTGGGGAGGTTTCAGATGAGTATTAGGTCTTTGGGATGATGTGGTAAGCAAGCAGTCCCTTCTTTCAGGAAGCTTAGAGTCAAGACTAGGTAATGTTTTTGAATTTGTCCTCTTAGTTAAAGCAATACATTCTAATAGATACCAGTATCTATAGTATCAAGTTTGTTTCACACAAAACAACTAAGCCAGAATTCTACTTTTATGCATCAGTCTAGTAAAGGAGCTTGAAAGCTTAACCTAACTTTCCAATGCCATATGAGGAATAGACAGATAAATCATTGGCTGTTATGCTAACAGGGCTGAAGAGAAGACAGAGCTGCTGGGCAGGGGAGGTTCCTAGAAGAGATCATGCCTGACTGGAGTCTTGAAGTATGAACAGGGGTGAGATGGACATTGGAAGTTGCTGACTAGGACAAATAAGACCCATTGCAATCCATCAATCTACTTTTTCAGTCTACCCTTTTATCTTCTATGTCTTTGTTTTTCAAATTAAGAAGTTAGGGCTAGTTAGTGTTACACACGGGATATCAGAAAGTACTGAATAAAGGTGATGCATCGTTCTGAAAAATCAGTCCTATAAAATAATAAGTAACTTAAAGCATGGTTTTATACTGCAACACAGTCATGGAGTTGAGGATAGCACTTCCATTCATCTTTCAAGATAAAACAGGGCACATAACATTTCGAGTTAGTGGCAAGTCTGCAATGGCTTTGACATCACAACCTACCATCCCTGCTCTCTGAAGGAAAAATTTGAGACATACTGTCCAAATATGCCAGGAAAATTCATATCACTGATGTATTAGTCAGGGTTTTACTAGAGACAACAGATATAACACAAGATATACAGATGTAAAAGAAACAACAAGATTGGCTTACAATGGTCTGCCACAGAGTCGAATGAGGACGTGTGCAGAGGGGTCTATAAAGTGGAGGCCGAAGGCTTCAATCCAGGTCTGGAGTTCACCCTAGCGTCTTGTGCAAGTCCACACCAGCAGGCTGACGGGTCTGCAACAGAAGGCCGAAGGCTCTACAATGAAAGGCTGAAGAGTCTATGCTGGAAAGCTGAAGAGTCTACTCTGGAAGCCAGGAGACAGGTTCAACCAAGGCGAAGACTGGAGCTTCTCCCAAGAATGGAATGCTTTTGTCCTTCCTCCTTCCCTTCTATACCTCTAGGTGATGAGCCACCCTAGGGTGGGTCTTCTTCTACACTCTTGGTATAGAGTTGCTAAATCCATTTAATTAAGCTTCTAAATGTCTCAAGTTGACACAATCAATCAACCTCTACACTGCACCTTTGCATATGTTATTCTCATCTAGTAGTGCTCTGTTCCTTTTTAGCCTTTAACCTTCAAAGCCCAATTTAAGTGTTATGCCCCCATGCAGTGGTCATGTCTAACCACACATAAATGGCGATGCACATGAAAGTTTGTGAACACCCACTCACACTGATGCCCCTGTCCTAAAAGCCAGGCAGTTCTGTCCTCCTCTTTTGCACTTCTGCCACTCTTTACTCATTGTCCATGACAGCACTGCTCACACCCATAGGCACTTGGTTTTTATCCCTCTCTGGAGCTAGACTGTAAGTTCATCTAGGGCAGAGACTATTTTTAAATTTGTGTTTGTATTTTTAGTGACTAGTACTTGGTAGACAATAAATGTTTGTCAAATGTTGAATTTATAGACTATTTTTTACCCCATATCTTTTTTTTTTTTTTTTTTTTGAGACAGGGTCTTGCTATGCAGTTCAGGGCTGGACTTGAGCTCACTTTGTAGCCCAGGCTGGTCTTGAACTCGCAACAATCCTCCTACCTCAGCTTCCTGAGTGCTGGGATTACAGGCATGTGCCACCACGCCCAGCTCTCTCCATATCATTTATGCTCTTTTGTAACATAATATGATTTTTTACTTCTCATCCTTAGGGTCTGATGTATCCAAGAAATGTGTATTTTTCAGACAACTGAAGTTTGCTTCCTAAAATATCAGAATCTTCATTTTGATGGGAATTTTTTTAAGATGTTACACAATTGCTTGCTCTCATAAGTAAAATATTCTAAGCATAATGTGTTTCCTGGTACTTATCCCTGAAAGCATTAGGGTTCTGCTGGGTTGGAATTTGTAACATTCTTTATGGCTGCTGATGGGTAGGACTTTTTTGCCTCTACTCAAAATAACCCCACTCTCTTCTGGCTTTTGTCTTCTCATGCTTGCTTTTATAGTTCCACTTCCTACTGTTCATGTGCTTGATCTAACCCTACACTTTGCCCCTCTTAAAAACCTTATAAGGAATACTAAAATTATAAAACTAATGTAGGTTTATTGGCAACAAACAAATGTAAGGAGTAAAAAGTCAAAATTTTCCCTTCATTCCTGCCCCCTCCCATACACTCACTGACATCCATACTCACATTCTCTAGACACAACTACTATTAGCAACTTACAGTATATTTTGACAGGCCACCTTCTGTTGATGTATGTATATAGAACATCGAATCATGTTATACATGCTGTTCTCTGCCTTGCTTTTCTTCCCACCTGACAGTATAGAATAGGCATGTTTCCATGTCAGTACATCTAAGTCTATCTCATTCTTTTTAATGGCTGCCCCCTTCTAATTTGACAATCTTAATCAGCTGTAAATGGGAAAGCCAAATAATCAAGCTTATTAGAATTGTACCTAAGAAAGAGTAAATCGGCTCTGAGTGAAGCCTTGTGGAATTCTCCTAGGAGTAAAATGTGTTAACTTTTGTGCAGGGGTTTTGTAATGTTTATTTTGGCTATTCTGGGACTCTTTTTGCCTATTTCCTGCTTCATTGTGTTTTGGATAGCTGAGATTGTTGTACATATGACCTATGAATTAGTGAGATATTACATACTCAGTTGTGCATTATATAATTTTGCTATGACTTTGTGGCGATTTTGCATTTTATTTTTTCATATAAACCAGGCATAGTGGAACATACCTATAATTCCAGTAATCTATGAAGTTGAGGCAGGAGGACCATGAGTTTCAGCCCAGCCTGGGCAACTTAATGACTTGTGAGACTCTGTCTCAAATTTAAAGATTTTTAAAAGGGCTGAAGTTGTAGCTCAGTGTAAAGGCTCTAAGTTCAATCCCCAAGTACCACCAAAAAAAGAATTTTATTCATTAAATTGTTTCTATAGACAGTCATTATTTTTTCTAGTTTGTAAGTATTTGAGTCTAGTAAAGACCGTTGCATATGGTAGCAGTTAAAAATGCCTGACCTGAAGATTGACATACAAGTTCTTATCTGTATCATCTACCTGTGATAATGTGCACTGAACTTTTGGGAATTCTGTAAGTTGATTTGAAGAAGCCTTTCACAATTGATAACCATTAAAATACAGATAACACCTTGTGCTATAAATAATAAAATATGGTTTAAGGTTTATATAAACTCTTTCTTCTGCCTTCATCTACCATAGTAAAGTGACTAAATCCAGTTGATTCTATTACCTTTTAACTGTCACTATAATATGTCTGCTCCTCTCCATTCCTACTGCTACAGTACCTTCATTCAGGGCCTACTATTTCTTAACTGAGTTCCCTATAACAGATTTTTAAATCGGTCTCTCTGCTTCTTATCTTACCTCTGCCCTGCCCACCAAGAAACCAGTGCTTGTTTTAATACAGAAATCCTGCCATGTCACACCCCTAAAAAACACCTCATCTCCAAAATAAAGTCCACTGAGCTTAATACAGTATACAGGCCCTTTGTGATTTGGCCCACTTTTGCTATTTCTTGATGCTCAAAGCCTCATACTTCAATTCTGAGGGACAGCAAGTGGCTTGCAGTTCTTTTAAAACATCACATGAGTGTGTTCAATAAATGCTTATTAAATGAATGAGTGAAACGCCTTCAGTGCCTAGGGTGACCATTCAACTTACTTGGCCCAGGATGCTCCCTACTCACACCTATCAGCCCAGTATAATTAGTAATGGTGACCCTTTTATGACCAAACTTGTCTCAGTGAGACCTAATAAATTATAGAGTCACCCTAATTATAACAGTCATCAAATTGATTTCTAACTCTTTCTTTGTCTCCTCTACTGGATGTTGAGCTCTTCAGGGACAGGATTTTGTTTGTTCATTTTATAGCTTCATTTTATTTATTCAACTAAGAGATTGACACTGTAAGGTACTGAAGAGTTAAGGTTGAATAAAGCAAACAGTTTTTACCCACATGCAGTTTTAAATCCAGCAGGAAAACACAACCTAGTCAAAAGAATAGTGCCTAACATGATAAATGCCGGTGTATGTGTAAATGACTAAACACAGATAAAGGCCTCAAAGTTCCTAAACAAACAACACTGATCCTATGAATTGTAGAAGCAAAAGTAGTCATAATCATTGAACTCTAGGTGACTCAACCATTTATTTTTAAAGTTGCTAATTAAAAATTTTAAATATAAGCAGCATCCATCTACTTAAGCATGAATGATATTTAGATGTTGCTCTGATGTTAATTAAGCATAAAAATGATGAGGAAATAATATTTTAGAATGAAACTGGGTTTCATTCTCTTTTAGACCATTTGTAATTCAAAATATTTCTTTGCAGGGTAGATTACCACTATGTACTCCTGAGGAGGGGAGACTTTTTTTTTCCTCTACTCATGAAAAATCAAAAGTTTTAGAAACTGAACCACAAAGGAATGACTTAAATCAGGAGATATACTGGCTGTGCTTTGCATTCAGAGGTAGAACTACCTGCTATCCCAAACCTATTAACCATCTTCCCATTGGTGATTTCTAAACACTTTCAACCTCCATTTCTTCTTTTATAAAGCAGTGATAATATTATCTCCAGAATTAATCTAAAGATTAAAGAAGATAATGTAAAAGTATTTAGTTCCATAACCTAGCTCCTAGAAGACTCTCAGAAGTGTTACTTCTCTATTCATTCCCCTTCTTTATCTTTCTATACTTTATGACAAATAACTTAAAGAGAACCAATAGAAAATCTCTTTTCAATTTGAATGGTAAACTAGGTTCTCTTCACTCCCTCTAAAAGTTATTAATTCATATCCATTTGTTAATCGAACTCATGACCATGTGCTTGCAAGGCAGGCGCTTATGCCACTGAGCTAAATCCCCAGCCTCTGTTACTTTATTCTTATAGGCAAAGATTCAGAATCATTCCAAGAACAAAACGGCAATAAAGATCTTTCTGGAAAAAGGGAGAGTTTAGGAGGGTGTCAGGCTCTTGTGATCAGCTAGCAGCTCTGAGTGTCCCTCTTATTAAAGATCTTCCCATTTATTCTCCATTACTTTCGGTGTAAGAGAGACTGAAGAGCACCAAAGCCCTGGGGCTAAGGCCGCGGGTGAGGAGGAGAGTGGTAAAGGGCAGCAAAAGCCCTTATTTTCCGCAGTCTGGCGACCGCAGGACCTTTGAACCCTTCCTTGGAGGGTAGCAGGTCTGTTCTTCAGCAGTGCCCTGGGTCTGGACTCCATTTCCCAGAGTCCCTTAGTGCCCTAATGTATTCCGTTCTCAGAGTGCCTGTATGTGTGTGAGTGTGAGAGAATGTGTGCGTGTGTGTGCGTGTGTGTGTGTGTGTGTGTGTGTGCGCGCGCGCGCCCGTGTGTGTGCCTCCGAGCCCCTAGGAGAGTGGAGGCTCATTCACTGATTAGAGCCAGCGCTGAGAGGCAGCACCGCTCCTTCTCTCACGCCAACCGAGTCTCTTGATCTGTACATGCAATCCCAAGCAGCTCGCGAGCACACACCCCGGGCCAGCCGCCTGCCGCTGCCGCCGCCGCCACCGCTGCCGCCGCCGGCTCCGCGAGCCCGGGACTTCCCATGCGCCGCACTCTCCGTCTTCTTCTCCCGGTGCCCTGAAAAGTGCGCACGTTCATCCCAGGAATTTCCACGGCAAGTATGGAGAGCAGAAAGGGGTGTGGAGGTGTGTGCGTACACGGGAGGGGTGGGAGAGAAGCGCCAGGTTGCTCGGGAACCTGGCTAACTTTCGGGGTCCGTCTCCCAGGACCCGGGCGGCTCCCCGCCATGGGGCGAGGGCTGGGACCCGCACCCGTGAGTCAGGACCCGCGCGACGGAGCCTGGCGTCGGTGCCCGGCGCCCCGTGCGCTGCAGCGCTCAAACTTTCCGTCTCGAGTTTTCCTTAATGTGTTTTATTTGGGGGGGTGTAAGGGGGGAGGGACCAGACGCGGGAACTGGACGAGGAGGGAGGACGAGGGGACAGCTGGAGAGACAGGCACAGGACTTCTTTTCTCCATCTTCTAATGAGCCCCCCTCACACTTTGTTTGGGTCGATCTCCAGCGTGTCCCCTTGCTGACTCCCCGGTGTACCCCGCGGCGGTCTCCGGCGGGGCTGGGGTAGGGTGGTACCCAGTGGACAGCCCGAGCCCGAGAGGAAAGGGGCAATCCGTTGAGAAGCGACCCAGGCCGCCCGGCACAGCGCACTGCCGGCCCGGTGGGGATCCCGAGGAGAGGCTGGGGAGCCTTTAGGCCCCCGAGGCTCCGCTGGCTTTTTCCTGAGGGCAGCGGGTGTGGATGGAAGAGGCGGAGTGGGGGTAATCTGTAGGCAGGAAGGAAGCAGGTGCTGCTAGAGAAGTGGACCGTTCTAAACGCAAGCTGGAAACTCTCGGCTCCGCTGGGCCCTGCCGCCCCGGCCTTAGAGCAGCTCCACTGTGGAGTCTCTCGGGATTTGGGGTGGAACCCCCCCCCCCGCAACGATTCTAAAGAGCGAGGCGGGAGGAAGATCGTGTAGACCCAGACACCTTGCTCTTTTTATATTATTGTTGTTGTTCTTATTATTTTAATTTTAGACTTGCCTTAAACTGAGTAACAATTTCTCTCCTTCCGACTTGAGAACAAAACTTTTCAGCATGCACGCCTGTCGCTGCAGCCCTGCACCCACTTGCAGCTGCGCGGGCCAGCCGAGGCCCAGCGAGCTTCTCCTCCCGGAGTCCGGCCCGCCACCGCGCTCCGGAGCTCCAGTCGGCCCCCAGCCCCCCAGCCCGGGGCTTTTCAGGGCTCGGCCTGGGCGTTTCGCCTTTGTGCTTTGTAAGAGAAAGCCTTTTCTTCCAGAGCACAACAAAGTTGGGCGGAGAGCTTCCGTGTGGCCCCTCGGACGAGGCCGCCCACGGTGGCGAGGCCGTCCGAGGCGATGCGGGGTCATCCCTGCTCCGGGAGCCCGTGCGAGGCCCCGGTGACTCTCACTGGCCAGGGCGTGCGGGAGCCCCGGGAGCGCGAGGTCTCTGACTACCTAGAGGCAGGGACGAGGGCTCATTTCCCGTTAAGAGAGTACTGCTTTCTGGGGTCCTGGCCGCTGCTCTAGCCGAGGGCAGGGACCTGGGCCCCTGGCCGGGTGCGTATCATCTGAGTGGGTGCCTAGAGCCAAGGCCAACGGGTTGGGGCGCAACCCAGCCTGGGGGACCCGGTGTCCCTGGGTCTCGCCTGCACCATCTCCCTGCCCCGGAGACAGCTGAGAGGAAAGATAAGAGCGCTGTCTCCCCACGATGCCCAGCCGCCGCGTTCTTGTCTTTCGCCCCCACTCTGGACTCAGATTGAGGGGCAATGAGGAGAGAAAGGAAAAATAAAGCGGAAAAAGGGCGGGCGGCGGGAAAGCAGGAGTAGGACTGGGGGACTGCGGGCAGAGCGGGCCAGGACCCGCGCTTCGCGTGGTCTCCTCCTCCTCCTCCTGCGGTCTTCTCGCCATCCCCGCAAAGCGGAAAGGAGCTAAGGGGGAAAGGCGGAGAGAGCGTCGAGGAAAAGCGCCGAGGGCGTCTTCCCTTCGGATCCCTCCCGGCCGCCAAGATCCCGCACTAGTGTTGCGAGTGCGCTCGCTGCGCTCCGGGGTGAGGAGGGGAAGGCGGAGGGTCGGGCGCGGTGCGCTGCGGGAGACCGACGGGCGGAACGGGGCGCACACCTGTTCTTCGAGCCGAGGGGGTGGCGACGACGGCGGCGCCCTCCCTTTGCGCCCCTCTCCCTCAGCCGGGGAAACGGAGGGCGGACGCACGCCCCGGGCCGCGTGCAGGGGCGCGGCGTGGAGGAGCCCGCGGCTGCCCACTGAGGCAGCAGCGCTCGGCAGCGGGACCCAGTGACCGCGGGGCGGGGCTGTCCAGGGGCTGCGGAGCCTTGGGCGTTGGTTGAAGGGGGGCTGCTCCGAGCCCCTGAGCCCGGGGCCCTCGCGCTTCTGGGTTCTGCTCAGACCGGTGCCGCGGTTCTCCAAAGTTAAAGCAGATCATTGGGTGCGGAGGTTGTGGAGCCCTAACATACTCTCTGCAAAAGGCAGCTGGAAGCCGGAGAGGTTAGGCCAAAGAGTAGTGGGCCCGGCGCAACGTGGCCCCAAGTCGATGTAGATTTTGCCTTCACTTCTCCGTCCCTCGTTCTCCCTGAAGGTTGTTTTTTCCGGGCCGAGGCTTTTCCTGGCTGAACGCTGTGCCCGTTTCTCAGCGGGCAGCCCGGCGGCCCGGCACTCGGGACCCGCCCGTCTGTCTCGCCATCCAGGGTCGGGGACCGGGTCCACATGTAGGACCGATACCCAGTAGTCTGAAGGCGTCGGCCACAGCCTGAGAACCTTGTTAGCTCTACGCTCCCCGAATTCTCGCATATGGTGATAAAATTTATGTTAGGGCGGTGTTTCCACATACCCCCCCCCTCAGGCATTTGTTGTGCGGAGAATTTCGTTCAAGGATGAAGTCTGTGAAGTTAAAAAAAATTTTTTTTCCTGCGTTCTTCACAATCCCCACTACTCTGACCTCACTTCCCATTGTTCTTTGCTTTTTAAGTTGCCTGTTAATTTTTTAAAAGTTTTTTTTATGCAAAGGGAACATATCGTTTGATTTGTTCTATTATTTTTAAATCCTGGCTTTTGGAAACGGTTCAGAGACCACAAAAATGTCACCTGTTGTTATAAGCAGAGGAGTGTTGTGTGTGCATTTTAATTGCCAGCAAAGTCGCAGTTTGGTGGGCGCCCTGAGCTCGGCTCCGGGAAATAGCCCTCGCAGCTCGCTTTGTGGCAGTCATTTGCAAGTGAGTTTGGCTTCCTACAGCAGCTGCAGCCACTTCGCTTCCTCCTGGGCCGATCCTGGCGCGGGTCAGGAAGCCCAGACCCAGGGCCTGGGTGGAAGACAACCTAGTATCTGGGACTTTCTGTCTGGCTTTCAGTTTTTCAGCGCGAAAGTGGCTACTTCGCGCGGCAGAGCGCAGAGCGCTGCGAATCTACCCAGCCTCAGACATTTTCACGTTCCAAACGCTGGCTTCTTCGTTTCATTTGTCGTGGTTGTAGCATGTTTAACCACACAATTAGTAACCTCACTAATTATTCAGTTAGCTGGTGTTTTGTAATCTCTTTAAACCAGGGTCCGCTGTGTGATTCAAGAAACAAACAAACTCCCACACATACAGAAATGAACTAAACCCATCACGTCAAGGATTTGAAAATTTTAAAACTCAATATTGATGGTCGTTCTGACCAACCTCACTGCCTGCCAGACAATTTATTTAGCTTCGTGGATTGATCCCTCCTCCTTGTTTAGTTAATTCAACAAAGACTTTTTGCAATCTGTTTAGAGTTTGTCTGATGCTGTGGAAAAGTAGCTGATGATTTATTTGGTTGCTTTTCGATTTCTGTCTTCAGCCCTTCTTTCTCCTCCTTTCAGCTGGGATGTCAGCTGTTATTACTTCCTATTGATCCCTTTGCAAAGTGAGAAGTGAACTAAAATTAATGTCAATTCCACTGCTCAGATCAATAGCTGGAGTTATTTTAATCTGGATTTGCACGAAGTGCTAAATTAAAAAAAATCAGCATAGAGGCAGAAAAGTAACAGTTACTTACTTTCCCTTTACCCAGTTCTTTACAGTCACCCAAATGCTCCATCAAGCTGATTATCTTACAATCCATATTTTTTTAATTAAGAGGGTCAGTTAGTTTTCTTATTTTGGGTTCTGTGTTTAAACCCATGACATTTTGACATTGGGAGTGTATTAACTATAGATTTTCATAATGACTGTGGTCTGCTGAAGCCTCATCTATACAGGTTGTTAATGGGGAGGGGATCACCCCTCCTCTCCCACAGAGACCAACACCCTCACAGTGGAGTAAAAGAGATTTGATCTGGCAAAATATTGTTGATTTATTTTTAGTATGATAAAGTTTTCAAATGAATAAGCAGCTTCGAGTAATTCACTGTTCCGTTATAGTGTCCGGTGCTGTCGCCAGATTACTAATTTATGAAACTCATTTAACATAATGAGATGATCTAGGAAGTAAAAATAGAAAGTGAATCCTAGGGGGAGTTATTTTGGGGGACAAACATCCCTCCCTTGGTCCCCAGTGTATTATGTTTGTCTTTTTCTCCAGCTGCCCTCAGAGACTACGGCTTGTCGATAGATATGTGGTTATTTATTTCTGTTGCAAAGAGCTGTTTCGAACCCTTAGAACAGCCCTAGACTCACTTTCAGAGCATCCATGTTGTTGACCATTAATCTGACTTGAAAACAGCCAAGAACAGGATTCCCAGCCTTGTCAGGCTAACTGGCTCTCCTTGGCAGATCATTCCCTACACTGCTATAACTTGACAGGAAAGTTATTTAAAATTTGGAAGAGAGAAAAATCCGTTAATGTGAGATACATAATCTGGTAATTTAGCAATGATGTCTATAAGGAAAGATGCCAAATGAGGAAGCAGTTTGATGGTGTCCACTCATCTTCCCAATTAATAACAGCCATTGACACGTCTGCTACAGGATGGGAGAAGGAAATACTCTCTTTGCACTGCATTAAGTCAGGAGGATTCATCTGCAGTTTAGCTAAAGATTCTCTATTTGAGGGAACACCACTGATATTCCATTATGGAAGTGGGCTTTTAGAGGGAGGGGATCATTTTTATTTCTGACTCTCAATCTAAAGGTTATAATTTGTGGCAGATGGTCGTTTGGGGTTTGAGTTTCATTCAGTTTCTATTTAGTGTCTCTATTTGAAGCTAGTAAGTCCTATTATCCACCTTATATTATTCTGACTTTTGATGCATTACCCTTCTGCCACCTTCCACTCAATATACATTTGAAAACCGAATTAATGGTTATGAACAATGCAAATTTACAAGGGAAACAACAAACATCTATCTGAACTCTAGTTTATTCTGGGGGGGCTTTACTGGACATCAACTCTGACTGGGTCAATAAGCGGAGCAAAGTGAGTCAGAAATTTTAGTATTTTACTCTAGATGTTAATGGCAAGTCCAAGTTAGTTTTCAAATCTACGTAGGAGTGAGTGCATTAGTAACTAAAATTACTGATTCATTCTTTGCTGCTCCTGGGAGCCAGATGCTTCTAGAGAGCACATGCCAAAGACACCCATTTTATTTTTAAATATTGTCAGAGATGCCAGGCATTTTATTGATGAAAGCTTTGTTTCTTCTCAGAAAAGAGAAATAGGAAGCTTCTATGATTAGAGTTGTGTGCAAAAAAAAAAAATGTTGCTGCTGTGTATTCACATAGCACTTTTTGGAAACAGTGTGGTACATGAAGATGTATGTTTATGTATATACCAATGGATGTAATTTAGCCACATGTACAGTTGTGCCAACTACTATGTACAGATGTTCCTGGTCTCAATGTATTAATGTAGGAAATTTTTCATTTCAGAGTGTTGTTAGGGAAATGAAAAGAGAATGCAGATGTGAAGATGGGTAGGTAGACAGAGTATCAGAAAATCAGGCCACCCTGAAGGAATGTATGCAGGTGGAAGCTCTTTAAAATATAGACACCTTCCACCCCACTGTTAGGTGACTCGGCCTTCCAAAGCTCATTTGCTCAGGGAATATTGTATTTGGAGGTTTTATGATTTTTTTCTTTGCTGGGCTCAGGCGCATTTCACCCGGAACGTGTAGGGACCAAAGTCAGCTACGCGTACATCACAGTAAGTTGTCTATTGATTTTCCCGAATGAAAATGGTCTGTTGCTGCTGCTGCCCACTGGCTCCTAAAGCCTGTGGTGTCTCTTGCCCAAGTATCTGTAAGCCAGAAGAATGGTGTTTCAATCACTTGGGGTTTCCCTTTTTTTTTCTTCCCCTGACTTTCCCCCCCCCCTTTTTCTCTTTGCTGTATCTGCAGGTCTTAGAAGGGCATGGTTCCCCAGTAACATCCCCCGCCCTGATTCAAGGCGCCGACCCGGCCTCCCTCCCAGGGAAGACTGCTTCTTGTGTGACGCCAGCCATTGAAAGAGACTCCAATGGACTTACATCGGGCGGCCTTCAAGATGGAGAACTCATCCTACCTTCCCAACCCTCTGGCATCCCCAGCACTGATGGTCTTGGCATCCACGGCTGAGGCCAGCCGGGATGCTTCCATCCCTTGTCAACAGCCTCGACCCTTTGGTGTACCTGTCTCAGTAGACAAGGATGCGCACATTCCCTTCACCAATGGCTCCTATACCTTTGCCTCTATGTACCATCGGCAAGGTGGGGTGCCAGGCACTTTTGCCAATCGTGATTTCCCCCCTTCCTTATTACACCTCCACCCTCAGTTTGCTCCCCCTAATCTAGATTGCACCCCAATCAGCATGCTGAATCATAGTGGTGTGGGGGCTTTCCGTCCCTTTGCTTCCACTGAGGACCGGGAAAGCTATCAGTCAGCCTTTACGCCAGCCAAGCGACTTAAGAACTGCCATGACACAGAGTCTCCCCACCTGCGCTTCTCAGATGCAGATGGCAAGGAATATGACTTTGGGACACAGCTGCCATCTAGCTCTCCCGGTTCACTTAAAGTTGATGACACTGGGAAGAAGATTTTTGCTGTCTCTGGCCTCATTTCTGATCGGGAAGCCTCATCTAGCCCAGAGGATCGGAATGACAGATGTAAGTACTTTGTTGGAGCCCTCCCTCACCCCAGTAAGCCCTGCCTTGCGGTAGTGTTCAACAGGTCAGCGGTCTTGTTCACATGCCTAGTGATGAACAGCCAACTGCTTCCCTTCGGTAGTGGTGGAGTGCTCCCTTTTACTTGTCTCTCATCCATGAGCACTGGTAGTTCTTGTAGAAAGTGTTTTCCTGAAGGTAGCTAGAGGCAAGTTGCCTCTCCCAGACACAGCTGACTTCTCTGGGGACTGTGGAGTGAAGGAGGTGCAGTATATACCCCTCTGTGAACGTTTCTCTAGTAGAGAGCGTAGATTCCTCGGGAATTTGGGAGGCTAGAAGAAACATGTCCATCCCTCCTCTCTTTGCTGTCCTCATTATGTTTCTCTGATCACGGTATATCTTTTTTTTAGCTTTTCCATTGTATCAGCCAGCAGACTCCACATGATTTTATTTTCACAACTCTCAGCCTTGTCCACATCAGGCTATTTTTCAGGGAAGGACAAAGGTGTTGTCAGTCACCATAAAACATTTCAAACAGCTGTGTTTTCCTTGCAATTGCAAGGCTGGAAAGCTGACTTCTCTTGGGATTTGACAGGTTTGCTGGCTTCTTATCCTGAGGCTCACTTTTAGACAGGGTTGACCTGTGTGACTGCTCCATAGTTGGTGCTCACACTATTATTAATTTCTGCTGGTGAAATGGCTTTTTTTCACGTTCTCCAAGCACCTTGTTGGGCTCTGGCTATCCTCATCTCTACTAACTTGTTGGAACTAAAGCTTTATTTAGGACTTGTAGACCAGGCGTGCTGAACCCTACAATCTTCCACTCTGATATAATCAGAAAATAATTGTTTTGACACTTTTGGGGCTGTGGATAGATGGAGCAGTTTTTTTCAAGTCTGGTGACAATTTATGAAGGTGTTTTTCCATCCAACTCTTTGTTCTAAGATTTGTTCCATTTTATTAAGAAAACTACATCAGAGGTAACTTCCCCGTCTTCTCGTGTGTGTGTGTGTGTGTGTGTGTGTGTGTGTGTGTGTGTGTCTTCATGTGTGTTCCCATCCTCTCTATCTATAACCACCAACAGGAATACCATTTTTTTTCTCTTCTCTTTATGATGCCGAGGAGAGTAATAGAGACATTGTAGCGCTCTTCCCTGTCGGCACTGCTTCCTCAGGCTGTCTCCTTGAATTAGGCACTGTGTTAACTTTCCTGCGCTAAAAGGCATCTGCCTAAGCCCAGCGTACCTTTTCAATAAAAGTCATCATAAAATCAACCTGCCTTGTAAATCCATCGCTCTTTGGTTTTGAAATATGTTGCAAGTGTGTTTTTTATGTCAGTGTCTGTAAGCTGGAGACCACCCCACTTAAGGGAGAAGCCTGGTATATGACAGCACAACTGCTAGCATGGCTTGCTTACTTTGGCTTCCACTCTGTCACCTTTTCACCTTCCATTGACTCATGTATTCTGCTCCTGGTTTTTGGATATACCTGCTGGACGGGTATTAGCATTGTGTTGGTTGGTCTTTATTTTATTTTTGATTTGTTAAGTGTCGGGTAAATGATCAGGGCTAGCTGTGATTTGACCTCTGGCTGAAACTGCCGTTGGTTAGGGTGTGACCTATTCTGGTCTCCTTTCCTGCAAGTACAAGTTGAAAACAAAATCCTCTCAAAACTACTATGGCACAAAATGGCATCTGGAGATCATGAATTCTTTCTTCTCATCCAACAGCCAGCTTGCTTTCATTTTGCTATCTTTTCAGCCCAAACCTGTATCAGACTCCCAGAGCAGGCAGAAGCTTGTTAGTCAAGTCAGAACTCATAGATGTGGATATCCATTCCCCTCCGAGTGTCAAAGCCATAACTCTTCTGTTTGCCTGGTTTGCATTGTATGGTGGTGCCATCCCCCATGGAGATGGATCCCTCACACAGGAATACGCCTGGGTGGAGAAAAATTAAATGAGTCTGTCTCCCAAAGTGAAATGGAATTCTGACCTTGAAATTAATGAGATTCTGATCAGAAGGGTGGGGAAACTTCCTTATTGCAAATTGTATGTTATATAAATTTTATATTTAAAATATTCTTCTCTTTAAGAGTATTCTCTTTTTTCCGTCTGTACAAAGATATGTAGCAAAGGATGTTTGTATGCACTCACATTATTAGCCAGAGTTTTATTTGTGACTAACCTTTTGCCAGAAACAAAGGTGCCAAGTGAAGAAGAGGAGACTCACCCTGTGGTACCCTGGGTCTATGCTCTGTTTTCCTTGCCTTGCCTTAGGTGTGGAGCAGCCTTCTCAGGGCTGCATTAAACAACATGTGTGCTTTTGATTTTGAGTTTTTGGAAGGCAGGAGAAACATTTTTGCAAGGAAGGGTTGAAGAGGCACTGTGACAAAGTCAGTAGCAGCTTTCTTGGCTCCTGTCATATGCCGACATGTGTCAGAATATTTATGGTCTGTTTTATGTAAATACATATTTAAGGGCCGTTAGAAGGCCTGATTATTCCCACTAGATGCCTTTCAGGCCCTCCCTACAGAACCATTTTGAAATAAGTAATATTTCTCAGATAATCGAGTGACAGTATACAAGACTGCTTCCAGAGGGAAAAGGAGCTTCAGGGGCAGATGGGCCAGTGAGGGGGATGGGGAGGCCAGAAGAGAGAAAGTGTTCAAAAATGCCAAGGAATAGGACTGTGCTTTTGCCTGGATTACCAAAATGAATCATGTATTATTTTAGGATTTTTTTTGTTATTAAAATTTAGAATTAATTTCTGACATGGTTGACTCTTTTTTCAGTTCTCTTCATATAAATAAAATATTTTCTTATGAAATGTAAAAAATGCTTTAATTAAATGTGATAGTTAAACTCCTTAATAAGTACTAGCTTTAGAGCTTTATTGGTGGGTAGGCTGTGGTGGTGAGAGCGGGGTGTATGTGTCTCTTAGTTAGAGTAGAAGTTTTATGACTTTTAGGTCACTGAAAAATCAGTTTTATAATGGAAACACTGACAATTTTTACTGTTGCAGCCACCATCCCCCACACTGCATCCATATACAGATACGTCCACATGTGCACGCCTTTGAACCTGAGGCCTGCAGACACAGTGTAATGCAAACATGTTGATTCCTTACATCTGGGTACCGATAGGATTTCTTTTGTGGTTAAATATGCATTTTTTTTTGGTACCAGAGATCAAACTCATGACCTCACATGTGGCAGGCAAGCGCTTATGCCACTGAACTAAATCCCCAGGCCTAAATATGCATTTTTTGAAGACAGAAATATGGCTACTTGGGTAAAGTATCCTTTCTCCAATAGATGATTCCAGCTTGCTTGCTTGCTTGTCTTTGCACCTAGCCTCACAGGTGATTCTGAGGTAGGTGTTGGGCTGAATGGAACAAGGAAACCTTTGCACTACAGGACTGACTTATTTGCTCTGGAAAATGGGAGAGGTGTTTTGTGAGAAGCTGCACAGAAAGGAGGCACAATTCCCCAGGAAGGGAACTGAGGTAACTCCAGTTTATTGTCATTCTCTGAATCAGTCCCCAAGGTTCTTTCCTTGTCCAGGGAAATGATGCTAAAATTTATGGACCAATTACAAATAGCCCATGTTGTATCTTACATATGAAGTGTCTACCGATATGTTTCCCAGGGCCTTTAAAATAAACATTGCTCATTAAGGAAACTTTACAACAAAAGGGAAGGTAAGTATTGTCTGCTGCCTTGTGCTAGAATCCATACATTTATTACACCCTTAGCCCTCTGGCTCCTGTCACATGCATCTCCAGATGGTTCTCTGTTGGCTGCCCCTGTACCGAGTTTTGCTTGGGTGACAGCAGCCTTTGGCCAGCCTGCCTGTTTATCTATTCAGCCCAGATTATAACTGGTTAGCATGGATGTGCACCCCAGGGCAGAGAGGACTCAAAACTCCCCAGTGGAGCCTTCTGGTTTACCCCAGGGATGAACCCTAGATACTAACTATAAGAGGCTTTACTTGGCTTTCTTTCCCTGGCTCTTCTGGGTGGTCACACAGACTCACAGTAGGCAGGAAACCTGGTGGCTCTCAGCAGCTCCTGGAGGTCTGGCTGTGCTCTCACCTTTGATGTATTTGAAAAGTCGCTCAAGTCCCAAAAGCCCTGAGTAGGAGATGTTATTTTATACTCTGAGATGGGTCTTTCTAAAGGCTTATGTCATGAAAGGCTGTGTCTTCAGACTTAGCTGAGCTCACCTAGGCCAAGGGCAGCCTGAGATAAGGAGGGCCAGATGACAAGCAGGAGTCACATCAAGGGGTACATTCCAAGGACCACAGTTGGCCTAGAGGGGGAAGAGACATTCGTCTGGGTGAGGGAGAATGGGACAGTTCCAAGGTCACTAGGCTTCACCTCTGGTTTGCAGCTGGAGCAGATGACCAGGGAAAAGTGTCAGCTAATCGCCAGACCAGCAGGGTCAGATGGTTCCCGCTGGCCTCGCTGGCAGACTTAGCCCAATTCTCGCTCAGCTGCTCCAGTTTTCCCGGAGCCTCTATCCTCCTTCCCGTCTCCCAGGAGCAAGAACTCCTCTGATATGTGTGGTTGTTTCTGGTTGTTCACTCCCAACACAGTCATGGAGACTCCTTTTCATGCTGCTGAGTTTAATTGTCTTATTGGGATAAAGAAATGTTTGCACAGCTAAAGTGGGGCCGGGCTGGACGGGAGCGGTCCCCGATGGCTGCAGAGCCATCTGGCCAGGCTTGGCTCGGCTCAGAGCGCCGCCCGCCCGCGCCCTTCCCGGCTCGCTCCACGCCGCTGCGGCTGGGCGGCTGCCTGGCTCGGCCGGAATGCCTAATCACCGCGGTGAGAAAACGGACCCCGCGGCCTCCTCCGCGCCTCATGCCCTGCCTCCACCAATTGTCATGCAGAAGCTACCCGGGCTGCGTTCCCGGGCCGCAGCCCGCCCAGAGCGGCCGCCGGTGGGCCGCGGGGGAGGGGCGCGGGCCCGGTGGACGCCGTGCGCTCCCGCGCCCAGAACCCGGCCGCGCCCCCGGGGTTCAGCTTGCGCGGGGTCGGAGACGCGCAGCCGACCTCGCCGTGGCTCTGCGGGACTCGAAAGTGCGGGGTAACCCAGCCCTGCCCCCGATTCCCCACACCCCCAAGTCGCGCCCAGAACGCGGCCAGCCTCGCTTGGCTTTCTGCGCGTCTCTGAACAGAAGACAGCTGGGCACAGGGCTGAGGTGGCCGGGACGGAGTGTGACCCTGGGAGCCGGCGGCGGCCTACGCGTGGGGACCTCGGGCTGCAGCTGGGGTCGGTGCCAGGGCCCATGGGCCCCAGGGTGGACGTGCACACGGGCATCCGGCCCGAGCCTTTGCTTCGGTACCCGAGGACTCCTTTCGGCTCAAAATGCTTTTCCCTTCTTGCATTTCGAATCTGTAACGTGTCCCGAGGAATGTTTCCCCAGCCCAGGGCTGGCGGGTCCGCAGGGCGGCCGTGTGCGGCGAGGCGGCCGTGATAGCTCTGCTGGTGGAGGCTGGCAGCGCCGCGGGCTCCCCAGCGCGTCCGCGAGTTCTGGACGCTTCCCTTGGGAAGCTTTCCGGGGCTGCCCTGTCGGCGGCCCAGGTGGACCGCTTGGTGCCCCCGCCCCTTTGTTTGAAAACAAAAAACACGCATTGTATCCAAATAAAGTTGCTCTCCTTCTCCTCCCCCCTTTCCTCATTAGTCAGGGAAGAGGAAACTGAAAAATAGAATTGTATTTTTATGTTAGCTTTTATTTTTAACCCTTATTAACCACCTCAATCTGGTTTATAAATATTAGCACAAGTTGAAATCTATTCTTTGTAAATAGTTCGGATTTGTAGTGACAATGCATTTAAAAACGTTGCAGTTTAATAAATTTTTTTGTTGTTTTTGAATCATTAACCACATCCATCTGGCTAATAAATATCAGAGCACACGTTGGAACATACTCTTATAAATACTTGAGCAAAATACTTGAGATTTAGAGTGATGGCACATTTCATTGTGAAACCCACACTATTCTAACACCAAAATAACAATTTTTGGACTTGATTATTCTCTTCCAACAGTTTAACTGCATTTCTCAGCGCCATTTTATCCCTCTTAAAGAGAGATGAACTACAGATTTAAGTATAATGTATTGCTATATAGTAGCTAAAACGTCTTTAAAAATTTTAAATATCTTTTTAGTTATGGTTGAACAAAATGTGTTTTTATTCTCTTAAGTGTGTGCTGTGGGGCGGGAATTTGTAAATATCTCTTTCTTTGAGGCAAAGAAGGATAATTTTTTGCAAAAGAACTTTCTTATGTCTTTTCCAGAAAAAAGTCCTTGGTTAGAACCATGAGTTTAGACCCAGAGAAATGGTACATTGTGATATAAATAAGTAAACCAGCTAGATGCTAAGTAAGCAGCAGCAATTTATTCCCTTCCAGCCTTACCCAGTGGATTGGACTTTGCTATTACCTTAATCACATTTTAATTTCATTGTAAAGAACATTTTGTTGTTACATTGTCACCAAGCACATCAAAGGATGTAGTAAGTTTGAGTGTTGGATACATTGATGGCAATGGTTATAATCTAGTTTTGACTTTAAATTTTCATCAATTTGCTATTCTTCAGCATTGCACTAAAAGAAATCTGTAAGATTCTGTTATCCTAAAGACCAGTAGTTCAGCAAAAAGGGGGAGAATTTATTTAGGCTTTGAATTTTGATGATAATAAAGGTAGGAAGATTTTCAGGATAACATGAAATCCTCCTTTAAAAACAGACTTATTTTGTTGATAGTACTTGGGATACTAAAAGATCTTTTATAATTTAAAAAAAAATATTAAGTTTGCTTTTTTCTCCTAACCTTTTAGAGATCTGAGACTGGAAGCCCCTTTCCTGATGTTTTCCCAGAGCCTTACATCCCCTATGGTGGAGTCCATACATACAGAGCTGCTTTTGGTGTGTATTTTATAAAAAAGTTTCCTTCTAGATCCTGGTTGAAGCTGGAGACAGTCAAGTGATGTGGGGGTTTATAGACACATAGAACCATCTGGCAATTCAGATATTTGAGTGTCAGTTTTCTCTGTGGAATGTGTCCTGATTACAGATGACCTAAAGGAAGTGAAAGTTGTGTTTTTAGGAGAGATGGTGCTGTGCCCAGTGCACTCTTTTTTAGCAGATCCAGACCTTTAGAACACTAGAGAGCCATGTGGGTGAAAGCAGGAACCTTTCTGGTTTAGTCTCATGAGAAATCAAGGCCAGTAAGCATGAGTGTGACTCACCAGATGAGAGTTGTCTTTTTCCACCAAAATTCATTTGCAGGCCGAGACTTATGGCTCTGCATCCATCTCAGGGCAGCAGAGACATCAGAGCGCTGCAGGGAGTGCCAAGGGCCAGCCCTAGAAAGGCCTTCGCTTTACTTTCAGGTAGATTTCCATTTAGGTGTCAGCTAATCCTATATTGCTCTCATCTGACCTTGCTTTTTGGGGTTTGATTTAAACAAAGTCAGTGGCCTCGCATAATAAATAACTGTTAGGGGAGTAACAGCTGTGTTTGCCCCTTTAAGTCTCAGGTCAAAGATATTACAGAGCAAAAGTGAGGAGGCAATATAACACAGTAGTTAGAAGTGTAGTCATTGGAGCGAAGTCCCAACCCTTTAGCTTACTTGCTTTGTGACACTTGGGCAAGTCACTTAACATCTCTGAGCCTCAGTATTCTCACCTGTAAGATGAGAATTACATAACTTTAAAGGGTGGTTGTGAAGGACTGGGTGAGATTAAATTCACCAGATAATGCTTGAACCATTCCTCATACATGCAAATGATCATAATTATTTCTGGACAATCTGGAGGCATGTTTTTCCTTGTTACAAGCTCTGATATAACCGAGCAGAGGATCATTAACAACTAGCATGTATGCAGGATCCTCTCACACACCCTCCTGCCATATGGCAATGGAAAAAGAGGGAAGGAGAGACCAGAAAGCTCTCTTCTGTGATGGCCAGCTGTTTTGCCTGCTATCATCATCATCTGTCCACCCTGGTAAATTAGCCCCGGTGTCCCTGTGGCCTTCTCCTCCTCTGGTTGTGTTTAGAGGCAAGGTAATAGTATAGTTAGAAAAACTGAGTCTTTATCCAGAAAGGACTTGACTAGGTTAGATATCTAGGCAGTGGCCCAGGTTAGTAATCTCATGATATTTTCATATTCCACCATTTAGTTTTATCAGATATTGTTGGAAATAAATGGGCTATTAGAATCTGTGAGTGGTAGAGATTTGGGCCATGTATAATCAGATTTGCTATAATGGTATTTGCCTAGTATTAGAATGCAAAGTTTCAGAGTTTCTAGTACGTCCTTAGATTTTAAGTTACGCAGACACTTTTACTCTCTTGCCCATGTGAGACAAATCCATGCGCCTTCCCCCATCTGTGTGTGTCACAGTCCCACAGCATGATGGATTGTCTCTGTGTGGGGGAGGCTTTGGACAGGGCTTCAAGGGGCCTTGCAGGTCAGGAGAGAAATACAGCAGTAGGCTGAGCTGGGGGCCGCTGGGGAGGGATTATGGGGGGGGTGAGAGAGGAGGGGAGGGAAGGGGTGGGCTGGACAGGGACAGGCCTCTCCTGTCCTGTCTGTATGCATTCTCCTAGGAGTAAAGAGGGCTGACCATTACCCCGCATGCACAGATAAACTCAGTGTTTTTCTCTTTGTAGAAAGAAAGCCCCATGGGGTCTCCCTGAGTGTGCATGGGAGAAGTGGGGTGTGGGAAGGGCTGACCCCTCTGCCCAAGTACGTTGGATTTAAGTTTTCAGGAGAGGGGAATCTTGTTTGGAAAGGCTTGTGTTCACAAATGTATGTAGAAGTAGCCATTGCAGGCTAGTGGGCTGCTTCTTTGTGGCTCCCTTTAGGAGGAAGGGTTCATCTCTCCACTGGGGACAGAATATTTCTTAAGATCACAGAACACCCCATTTTGCTCTCTCCATGTCTCTAGTCCTTTCCCACATATAGGCACAAAAGCGTGTGAGAAGTGAGAGAAATACTGAACATTCTTAAATTTTGGTTGTTAAAGGAAAAGCAGATGCCATGTGTGGTGGTGCATGCCTCTAACCCCAGCACTCAGGCAGGTTGATGCAGGAAAATTGAAAATGTAATCCAGTCTGGGCAACTTAGCAAGACCCTGTCTCAAAAGAGGGTTGGGGGTGTAGCTCAGTGCAAAAATCCTGGGAAATCACTGCAAAAAATGGGGGTGGGCGGGGCTGAAGGGAATGTCTGGGATTTAGGCCCAAATGGCAAAATCATAGTTAAGAAGAAATTCTACAAGAAGCAAGAGGGGAAGCTAAGGTGGTAGAGAAGTTAGGGCACAGGCAAGGGGAAGGAATCAGCAGGACTGCAGTTAGGGCCTAGGCTCCAGTTTCCTTCCTGAGCAGTAAAATTAAAAAAAAAAAAAAAAAAAACTTAGAACAACAAAAGTCTGGACACATGGGCTTCCTTCCTGACAAGCCAACCTGGTGGGGCTTCATTCAGACCAAGCAGCAGTCAAGGCTGATTTACGGGTAAAAAAGCCCAAACATGTGAGCTTAACCCTTTCCTGACCCTAAGGATGCTTCATTGCAAATGCTGCCTCCTCCTTCCAACTTCCCATCATGGTGTGGGCTGTTTTTTATTGTCATTTCCTCTTTACTTAAAAAGAATACCTGCTGTTGAGTACCTGATAACCTTTACATGAAAAATCTGAGTCTACAAGAAATTGAGCAACTTAAAGGAGATCTGACCATCAAACCTGTGACAGAACTGGCGTTGTAGCTCATGGCCTGCATGGCTCTAGGGCTTCTGGTGATGTATTGACATTGGAGTACTACAGCCTTCTTGGGTATGGGAAGTACTTTCTGGAGTCTGTATTAAGAGCCTTATTTCTTTATAAGATACCGGTACTGCAGAAAAACTGATACTGTTTCATTTCAGCTGTTTATAAATTATGACAGAGTACATGACACAAGATTCAGTTGCCATCATTGGAAAAGAATATGATGTACTCACTAATTTATTTAATCAGTCAATCATACTCACTGAGGGGTCGGAAATGTGACTCAGTGGTAGAGCTCTTGTCTTGCATGCACAAAGTTGTAAGTTCAAACCCCAGCAGCACACCAAAAAAAATCATACTCATTGAGTACCTGCATTGTTCCAGACAACACACTAAGTGCTGGGGATAGAATGACGAGCAGAACTGATTATAGCTCCTATCTTACTGGGGCTTCAAGTTTAGTTAGCACCTGCAGGATGTTATGAAAAGGGAAAGTATGAAATGCCATAGGATTAGAAGTAGGGCACCTGATCTTGTCTAAGAGTCAAGATAGCGTCCCAGAGCAATCTTCAAGGTGATACTTGAAACTCACAAAGGAGTTATCTATTTTTTTTTTAGGAGTTATCTAGTTAAAGAAGCAAGTCATGGTAGTCTGCTGTTTTGAACAAAGTATAGTAAACTGAGGGTAGAAGAAAGCATTTCAGAACTGCCAAGAAATGCTCATGCTTAAAGCAAGAATAGAATCTCTCACTGCTAGAATCTAAAGCCTGACCTTCTGTCTCCGCAGCACTTCATCCTTTAACCAGGCATTCTTGAGAATTCCCATTTGGTGTTTGTGTGGTTCTGAGTCCCACCATCATAGAGGATACTGCTTTTAAAGTGATTTTCTGAAGAAAAGTCACTACAAAATACCTGCTGATGAAAGCTGAAATTTTAGCCACTAGAAGACCCCCGAGCACTCATATGCAGACCTGGTACAAAGTAGAACTCAGGAACTCTTTGCTTAGTGAAGGAGAGCATAACTTTTAGCTGTTGTGCTGTTTCTGTGAGCTCAGTAGGGGTTCTTATCTTTTTTGCATGCATGTTTGTTTTCAGTCCTGGGGATTAAACTCAGGGCCTCACATATGTTAGGCAAGTACTCTATCCTGAGCCACATTGCCCTAGGTTTTTTGTTTTGTTTTGTTTGTTTATTTGTTTGTTTGTTTTAAAGAGAATAAAACAAAACAGAATAAAACAAATCAGAACAGAACAATGCAAGCAATACAGGACTTCAAAACAAGACAACAGGAAATCAGCAATGACTACCATAATGTCTCTCATTTTCTTCAAAATAGTTATCCATACCATCACACTCAATAAAATCAAACAAAACAAAACAGAACACAACCAATCAAAACAAAAGAATGACTGTTTGTTTTTGAGATAGAGTCTCACTGTTTCCTGGACTAGCCTCAAACTCAGGATCCATCTGCCTCAGTCTTACTTCTCTGGGATTATAGGTGTCTAGCTAGAGTCCTCATCTTTTTACGGTTTATACTCAGCTCTATTCTTTGCCTTATGTGCTGGTGTGATAGGTCTCAGTACCTAGAGTGCTCACTTGGCTGTTAAACTAAGCCACATAGCACAGGGATTCCTGGCAGGGTTTCTTGGCAAAGTTTCCTATTGGGAGGTGCATTGCTCGGACTTGACTTTCATGAGGGAAGTTAGGCATGTAATGCCAAGAGTATTGAAGAAGGGAAAAAAAAATGGTGAAACAAACTGTCATTCCAGCCTGCACGAGTAGGCACACTAAAACAGTTTCCTCCAGCTGGTTCTTTGCACTCTGTCATCTGCATTGTGGTTTCCCTTCCTCATCTCTTATCTTCATCATCTCTCTGCATCCACGGGCATTTCCTGAGCTCCTGTGTATGAAGCATTGCTCTCAGTGCCACTTGCAGGGCCATCAGAGAAGTAAGAGATCACACTTCCCCTTCTTGAGGGCTTGTGGTTAAGGTGAGTAGTGAGGATGTGCACATGGGGATGAAATGATAATGTGAAATAATGGACAGAGGGTTTCAAGAGGGAGTCAGCCCCAGGCTGGCTTTCCTGAATGTCATCTGAGGACTGCCTGCTTCAGATCACCTGTGGGAAGGAGTAGAGGAGTGGGGCAGGGATGAGGCTGGAGAATGCTATAGATAATGGAGATTCCTGGGGCCCACACAGACCTCTGGCTAAGAATCCCTGGAACAGTCTGTATTTAGCAAGCAGCCTCTACTCCTGATTCTTATGCTCCTTAAGGCTTAGGAGTCACTCAACCATGGTGAAAGGATCAAATGCAAGGTTTCATGCAGGAGTTTGGCCTTGAAGGAGGAGGAACTAGGACAAGGAGCTCTGAGAGAACAGGATGGCAGTTCCTCCGAAGGTTGGAGAAGGGGAAGGGTGCAGACACAGTGTGCCTGCAAGCCATACCTTTCTCACCAGCCTCTTGCCAGAGGAAGCATCTGTCCAGCTGCCACCAGATCCCCCTCTTTGCCTTGGATCCTTCTGGGGCTGTTTCCTTTTCCTCCCTTATTGCTGATCAGCTGACTGTGTCTGTTCAGATGTCCCCTTCTTGATGCAACATTGTCATTGTGAGGCAGCACTGCAGCGGGGCTCGAGGTGCTTAACCAGACATAAGGTCGGCCAGAGTGCTCCTTGGGCTCCAGCCAGCAGCTGCCCTTCACGCTGTTTGTGCTGCCTATAGGGCTGCAGAAGGCTTGTGGTGGTAGTGTTGGATTTTGTTTTGGATTTTTTGTTTTGTTTTGTCTTGTCTTGTTGTCACCTTTCTTATTCCCTAACCCTTACACTTTCAAATGCTCATTTGTAAAGAAATAGAGTTGGAGACTTAGGAATCTCAGTGGCAGAATTAGTCACTACCTGCCAACAGGGTTTCTGCTTCAAGCTTTAACCCTTTTGGTGACAGCTGCCAGTGGTGGACAGTTCAGTGGACCAGGAGCTTGGTTTTAGGATCAAATGGCGTTAGTTACCTGTGCAACAAATACCCTCATCAATGTTGCTTTTAGAGTAAAGGGTGCTATTTTCCCCTGGTATCATTCCCACTTTAAAAGCACTCTTCCCGTTATAATTATTTGCTTAGCCATCCCTCTCCCCATGGGCTCACATTAGTGCCCTTGTGGCTTTAGCCAATATGTCTCCTTGTATGGTACCTTGGTAAATATTTGGTGTGAGAATAAATGAATCCAAGACTCCTGCTTTCTCTGCTGACTTCTGCTGAGGTTGCCAGCTGGCTGTACCCACTTTGATTTAGGCTGAAGGACCACACAGCATCCAGCAGAGAACTGGGCACATCCTGGCACAGTTCAGTGATAGGACAATGACATGGAATCAGAAGCTCTGGGCAGGTTATTTACTGGCTATATGACTAGGTAAATCACTTCATTTCTCTGAGGTCTGGGAGGTGGTAAATGACCTTTACCTTATCTTAGAGGGTTGCTGAATAAGAAAATATAACAGGTATGTTCTATAATTGGAAAGTAATCAAATTAATGTCAAACACTAGATATACCTGTCCAAGAACTCTATCTAAAGAGCAAAATGGTCTTATGGAAGTAAAGTACTTTATGAAATACCTGACCATTCAACTTAGAGGGAGCTTTCTTAATGTGTCAGCCCACCCTTGAAGTTGAGCTACAGAGGACAATCTACCCACTCTGTGGTACTGACTGAAGCATTATTTTCCCAGGTGGTTTGGGACGTTACCAAACTTTTGCAGAATATTTGTGAAGATAGGCTGCAGTACCTGCTTCCTTTTCAGGTGTGTGACATCTTACTTGAAATTTCATTTTACCAGATCTCTGCTGAGAGGAATTCACCCCTTTACCTTTTTTCAGCAAAATCCAGAGCACCTGTATTTCTTTCACTTGCAGAGCTCTCTTGTGGAGGGAAACATTTTGGCTCAGAAGTATAATGCTTTGGCCTAAGAAATGATGGGCAAAATAAGGCAAGAAAACTTTCTGCTCCAGAGACCTTTCTCAGGCTGTGAGAGCAGCTACGCTGTCTAGGGCAGTATGACAATATAAAGAGGCTCATGCCAGATCTGGAGGATTTGGGAGGGTTTGCCCCTTAGGTAGATATTTACAAGTCAGAGCCAGGCCAGGAGGACTGGAAGAGCAAGGATTTGAAAAGGTCTTTACTTGTGCAGTAAACTTCATTGTGTGATTATTTAATAGACCATTAACAAGCAGATTCATTAACAAGATCTTAATTAACAAGTTCCAGGGTTATTCCTCCAACTTCCCAGGGGAACTGTTCTCCTACTACTTAGTCCTAGAGACTTCCTATGCTTCTTAAACAAACTGTACCAGATGCAGTTAAATTTAGTCTTTTTATTGCAAGTAAAATGACTGTGGGCAAAGGCAGGAGCATAGTACTACTCGTAATAGTAATATGTGCCCCTTTTGCTGGTACTGGCCTTATGCATGCTAGGTAAGCACTCTACCACTGAGCTACAGCCCCAACCCATTAGCCAATCCCTTTTGTGCATTTTCTCGGTCAGGCACTATTCTAAGTGCTTTGCAGATAATAATTCATTTAATTCTCAAAAATCCCTATGAGACAGATATTGCTTATTTCCATTTACCGATGAGGAAACTGAGACACAAAACATTTAAGCAATGTGGCCCTCCTCACACAAGTAAGAAAGAGCAGGGATGAGCTATAAACCCAGGCAATCTGACTCCAGAATCAGTGGAAAGGGAGAAAACCTCTGGAGATGGAGGTCCACAGGTCAGATTCGTGAGGTAAAAGAATAAGGGGCCGAGGTGTAGCTCTGTGTGGAGTGCTGGCCAGTACACGTGAGGCCCTTTGGTTCCATCTCCAACATCACAAAAATCAATCAACCAACCAGTCAGTCCTTACATCTGTTCACTGTGTGCCTATGTTCTTCATGTACCTATGTCAGGCTCCATCCATACTTGAAGAAATTGTAGGAGTCTTTTGTAGGGTGACATTCCCTAGACACAAACTATTTTGGCCCACTCCCAAGCCCTTGTCACTTTCATTACACTGAGTTCCTTGTGGTAGGGACTGTGTCTTATTAATCTCTATTCCCAGTACCTAATGCATTGTCTGAGAATTACTGGTTTTGATCTAAAAAGGAAAGTATTTTATATTAACTCAATTCTTACAATAACTGTAAGAGATGTCAAACGCACCCCTTGACAGGATGGGATAGGGAGGTGATATAATATCTGCTGACCCCTAGTGCTTTTATTTGGGGGGGGGACCAGGAATTGAACTCAGGATCTTGTACTTGACAGGCAGGCACTGCGTCACTGAGCTATATCCCAAGCCCACCCCTAACACTCCTAAGGCTACAGTGCCTGCCTCTGGGACAGTCAAAGTGCTATATAGAGCTACAAGTTAAGGGCTGGGTCTGAGGTGGGACAGAAACATCTGTCTCTTTGTGCCTCTCTTTCCTTAGAGTAAAGGACAACAAACACTAGTACCAGTCTTTCACAATCATTGTAAGGATTAAATGAGTTAATATAAAATATAAATAAAGTCCTAGGAGCAACACCTGGCACAAAGTAAGCCTTCAATGCGTGTTACTTTGAATTCATACTACAAGGCCGTGGGTACAGGTTTGGAATCTCTCAAACCAGGCTCTCCTCCACCTATATTTCTACTCCTGATCACAGTGCAAGGAGAATAACTTTGGCAAGCCCTGATCTCTTATGGGTTTTTCCAGTTTGTGATAGATTTTCAATAGCCAAAATTAATTAATTAATTAAAATCCTAACCGCTATTCTGAGCTGATACCTATCATGTTGTTTTTCCTGCTTGGCTCCATTTACATGGGATCTGGAACAAGGACGACTTTAGCACTCACTCGGTAAGTCTATCTTAGAGCTTCTCTGAAAGGTATATGGTGGAAACAAGAATTCCACACTAAACCAGAAAGGAAGGACAGTAAGCTCTAAGGACTTCTGTTTTACAAAATGCCTTGATTAGTCTTATTCTCCACCTCTTCCTGGTCACCTGCTCCAATGGCAAACCTGTGCCTGGTTATTCTTCCCTACCTTTCTGGGGAGAGGACACAGAAGTGACAAAATACCTGGAATTACTGGGAAATTTGAGCTAGAAAGGAACTGTTATAGGTTGCGTTATTTTTATTATTTTCTAATTAGTGTACCTAACACAGTTTCCCCCTTTATGCTAAGAAGAAGAAATTGTTTGTGCTATATAGATCTCACCACATCTGTACATTCTAAAAATACTCTTCTAAATCTTGACTTGAAGACTCACAAAAGCACCGATTCTCATGGTTAGCCGCTTGCTCCATTATCTTTAGTTAAAGATAGATGCTCATAAATCCCCAAGCTAGCCTCCCTCTTCCTGAAGTCCAATCTTGTGTTTTTCCTAAGTATCTTGGCCATAATGTCACTTTCTTTAGCACCATCCGAACTTTTAAGAGGCTTAATAGGCAAAGAGATTGTGGGGTCTTTGACTTTCCCTGAGCCTTAGTCCTAAGTGGTTTATTCTATTAAGCTGATTCTTGGTGGTGGATAGAGCTTTGTTGGATAAGAAGTTGGAATGAGGGGAGGTGGCAGCAAAAGAAATGATAAACTTTCACTCCCCCTCCCACTGTGCCTGCCCCACTCCTGCCAATAATTCTGTTTTTAGAACTGGAAGGAAAGAGTGGTGGCACAACCCAGTGAAAACTTTTCTTAGGGGACTTAAGAAATGAACTTTTTCCTCTAAGCTGTTTCTTACCTCCTCATCTTTGCTTCCCCCTATCTGTTCCTGCTTGTCAGTCTCCACTTTTGATTTTCCCTTCCACCCCTGCTGTGGCCTCCACTCCAACTACACATGCACACACACAGACACACACGCGCGCACACACACACACACGCATGCATGCACACACGAGTGATGGAAAAATTATGAACTATGTATTCAAAAGGAAGAATCATATTCAGGTGTGAAATGTAAAAAAAAAAAAACAGTAAAAGATTAAGGTTTAACAAAGGAAACAGTTTTCCTAAATTTTTCCTGAGAGTTACATCAAGATAAATGCTTTCCTCTTATATCGTGACCCAGATTAAGGATTTTCAGGTTTCTTTATTAACATTCTGTCTTGGTTCAGGGAGGCAGCAGGCTGGGAGTGCAGAGAAACTGTGTCTGGTTTTTATACGGTCATGTTGAGCTGCCGAAGAATAAGGATAAGGAAAAACTTGGAGCAAGGCAAGAAGTTATTGGAAAACTGAGGGAAGGGAATCAAATTGTTTAAGTGGTTGAGAGCAGGTTACAGCACAGTACAGTGCCAGGAAGGCAAGAAGAAAACCAAAAGTGACCAGGAAGCTAAAAATAAAACTCAAAGGTGGAAGTAAGAAGAAATTAGAAATTGTGAAGCATCCCAAGGAATCATGAATAATCTGACAGCATATCCTTGTTGATGGGAAACAAGGCTGTGTGCATGTAGTTGGTAAAAGTAGAAAGCAAGAGAATTCTTCAGGAGGCAATTTGATAATGTCTGTCTATAAAAATTTTAATACAATTATCCTTTTATGGGATTCAACTATAGGAGTTTATACTACGTATATTTGGTCAAGTGTATGAGGGTGCATGTTCTTATTCTGCTTGTAGTATGAAAAAACCAGAAACCACCTGAACGTACACTGATAGAGAACTGGTAAGGTAAATTATGATGTATCCATGTACTACAATACTAGGTAGTGGTTTTTAAAACAAATGAGTTAAGGCATTGAGTGCTTATATGTAAAATAAGTTACAAAGATAAAAGAAAGCATACATATATATACTTTCTCTTCCCCAGGGCCTTGTACTGAGCTGCAACCTCAGCTCTTTTTATTTGTTAGTTTGAGATACCAGCTCAGTAAGTCACCCAGGTTGGGCTCTAACTGGTACCCTAATTCATCCTCCAGATAACCCACCTGTGGCTTATCCATTTTTAAAAAATAGTTCCATTTTTCCCCCCAAGACAAAGTTCTTACTACATTTCCCAGGTTGGCAACAAACTCAGAATTCTCACATCTCAGCCTCCCAAGTAACTGGGACTACAGGTATGTACCACCATGCTCAGGAGTATAGATACATATTTATCTTTATATATACATGTAAAACTTTTGGAACAGTGGGTAAGAAATGTTAACAGCAATTTTCTCCAGGAAATATAACTAGGAGAAAAAGAAGGGAGTAATGCTATTTATTTTATGCTCTTCTGCAATATGCAAGTAGGTAATGTATTTTTATAATTAAAATATCTAGTTTTTTATTTTAAAAAGATAATTTGGAGATGCAGCACAAAAAGAACATTAGGTGAAAACTGAGGAAGTCTGAATAAAATGGAGTTTAGTTCATAATAATGTTATTATCAATATTGGTTTATTAGTTATGACAAATGTGCCATATTAAAATTGTATATTAATAATAAGGGAAACGAGGAATGGGATATATAACAGCTTTATACTATGTTTGTAATTTTTCCATAAATCTGGAAATTATTCTAGAATAAAAGTTCTTTTTTTTACATTGAAAAACAGCTATTTCACTGCAAAAAATAAACAAAGTCAAAATATAAACAACAAATTAGTAAAAGTTTTTGTAATAAATTTTAGACAGAGCTAATATCCCTCACATAAAGTTATTTTTGTGGTCATGTTAATTTTCATGGCATCTTAAAATTTAAAAATTGACAATTTATAATTATATAAATTGTAAATATTATGATATATGATTACAATGTAGAATATTTAAATCAAGCTTGTTAACATATTTATTACTTCCATTACTTAGTAAAAGCTTGTTTTTAAAAGATGACTTGGAAGGCTTATAACCTAGCACTTGAAGACTGAATGTTGAAAAGGGAAATTGATAAAATCAAATGATTCCTTTGCTTCTAGAACTAATTACTAACTGGTTCTATTTCTTCCTAATGGTGAAATGGATAGGATTATAGTAGCAATTGCTGGAAAGATGTCTGATTCTTTATTCACAATATTAGCTTTCTTTTCTGAATTAGTTTGTAAAAAGATTAATGATTGTATTTCATTTTCACCATCCCAAAAGCACAGACTGTCGAGCAGTTACACAGTAAAGGGAATTTTAAAACAAAGAGGTTTTTAGAGGATCAAATGTGTGTTGCTTTACTGAGTGACCAAGTTGGGATAGACAGAGAGCAGATGTGAGGGGTAAATACAATCCCAGTTATCCAACTCTCTATGTCCCCTTTTCTATGAAGTTTTTTCCTCCCTCGAGCTGGCACTGCAGCCACGCAGGAGCAGACCAGCAGACTACACCTAGCCACCCTCTGAGGGGACTCTTTCCTCCTCATGCACCATCAGAGGTGGAGGTAGCCACTCACCGAGATCTCTTGCAGTCTGAAGAACATGTAATTGCCATTGGTTCGACATATGTGCTTGTTTATCTTCCTGCCTCTGATATTAAGGCACTTTGGTTTTACCTTTCCATGTAATAGAAGGAGATCTCAGGACTCTGCTTCCATGCACCCTGGCACTCAGTTTAAGAGGGAGGATCCTGTGTAGTACTGGTTATGATTGACTGCAGCATTTTGTCCTTAGATTTCCCGCCCTTGGCTTCTGGCACATTGTCCTCACATTGTTCTCCTACTTCTTTGAACCTGTTTTTGTTCTAATAACACCCTATCTCCCCCATATTGTGCTATTTAACCATTTATTATTATAGAAGTGTGCATTGACGAGGGGGCATGATAATGTTAGCTTACACAGGAATTTTTAAACACATCAGCTAAATGTTGGTCTTCTTTCTCTGCCCAAAAATCTTTTGTCAAAGTTTGAAAAATTTGCTGTATGTATGTAATTTTTGAATTAGCACATTTTAACACTGTTTATTCTTTAGTGTACATTTGTTTTTTGTTGGTGTTTTTCTTTTTGGTTTTTTTTGATCTTTTTGAGACAGGGTCTCACTATGCCGTTCATCCTGGCCTTGAGCTCACTTTGTAGCCAAGGCTGGTCTTGAATTCTCAACAATCCTCCTGCCTCAGCCTTCTGAGTGCTGGGATTACAGCTGTGTGCCACCACACCCAGATACATTGTCATTTACAAGGAAAAATGTGATGAACTTTCAGATACACCATCTACCCCTGAGTTTTGCAGACTGTCTGAGTGGAGAATAAATGTGCATCAGTTCAAGAGCTGCCAGGCTCCCAGAGGAGCCACTTTGTATCCCGACCTCCTGTGATCTACAGATTCCCTGCATTCGCAGGTTAGATGCAAGATAAACCAGAGCACGTTTATTTGTAAAGATGAAGAAACAAAAATTGAGTTATTGATCAATTCTGTCTGCCATTCTTTGTGAGCACTCAAATTTTTTTCTTTTCTTTTTTTTTGGGGGGGGGTCTTTTTTTGCCCCCTACTACTGGGAATTGAATCCAAGGCCTTTGCTCTGAGCTATGTCACCAGCCTTTTTTTTGAGACAGGCTATCACTAAGTCACTAAATTGTCCAGGCTAGGTTCAGACTTCGGGTCCTCTTGCCTCAGTCTTTGAAAGTGTTAACATTATAGTTGTGTATTAAAATAGTGAAACAAACTATGAGCTGAAAGGCGTAGTATTTTTGTTTGTGCAAATTTTATTTTGGCTAATAGTTTCTTGTATTTAAATATCTTTAAGAATAAAACATTCCTAGGGGCCAGAGGTTTAGCTCAGCAGTATAAATGCCTGCTTGGCAAATGCAAAGTTGTGAGTTCGATCCCTGGTACCAAAACAAACAACCAAAAAAGAATAAAGCATTCCTTTTACAATTTATAATCACTCATTTTAAAACTAAATAATAAATCAGGAAAGTGTGATGACTGATTTACTTATTTGTCATTAAAAACATGGCCCATTGTGTCAAATATGCTCAGTATGCCCTTGGGAATGACATTAGGTTTCTAGTATGAATCATGAGCACAAGGCAACCCTGTCACAGTTAGGAACAGGAAATCTTAGCTCATTTAGGAACAGAGAGAAGGACTAAGAGCCAGCATAGAGTAAGTTGGAGGACTCTAGTAGGAGAGGAGATGAAGAAGGACCAGACCTCCATAAATCTTTTAAGACACAGGGAGTTTGGATTTTTGTGTAAGTGCACAGGAAGCCTCAGAGTGTTCTAAACAGGGAGAAGTACTGTGTTGTAATTTGTCACTTTAAAAGATTACTTGGACAATTGTACAAATAGGAGTTTGAAGTAGGGTGCATTGGTGACAGGTGACTTGTTAAAAAAAAAAAAAAGCCACTGCTGTAGTTACAGTGAGAGACAAGGAAGGAACAATGTCTTAACCTTTTTGAAATATCCACAGTACTTTTCCCATAGTATGTAATCGATAAATATTAAATAAATAAATTTAAAAACATCAAGTGGTCCACCCAAAGAAAGAAAATCCAACAAAATAACAAGTCTGCAGCAGGCCAGGTGCCAAGCAGGTGCTGTTAGGCCCAGGACACTAACTCTGGATTCCCCTGCATAGCAGTTTAATTGCAGCCTGGTACCTCTTAACTGTGTGGCTGTGGGGCAGGTGATTTAAACTCTTTGAACCTGGGTTTCTTGTATGCATCTGTGAATGGGATGACAATCTTTTTACTTTATTGAACAAATTCAATAAGAGTATACTTATTACATAGTAGCTATTCAATAAGTAATGACTATTAAGTGTAGCAGGACACAAGGATACTTTTGAGGTAGTGGCCAGTCTTCAATGTACTTACAGCCATGGGGACACAGGATGGGGGTTTCTTAGGCATAAATGATACTTTTCCTAATTGGGATTCTGTGTCCTGCATAGAAACTTTTGCTGGCCTTAGAGTAACTGGATCTTAAAGTTGAAGGAAGAAAACCTGCAAGAACAGAGATCTGGAAATAGGGTAAAAGTCTTCTGTCTCTGCTCGGCTCTTCTTCCTGATTTGAAAAGTCAGATCTCCTTTCCTTTCATTTTCAGGCATCCTGAGGTTTATGTTTCTTCACATGTGAAATGGTTACCCCTGCAAGCCAGTTTCCAGTTTTCCCTACAAACACTCCCTAGAGCCCAGGAAGCTCTCATCTTGTACCTAGTTAAATGTCTCAATTAAGGATGTAATCATACTTGTTTGGCTCTGTAAATCATTTGACCCTCACCCATTGCAGTCTGGGCCTCCAGAGGCCCCAACCATAGCCATTTTGTATCTGCAGGGTAAGGGTGGAGCTTGAGGAGGAGACATGGCTTTTCTTCTTAGTGGAATGATAGCCCACTTCATTAGAGGATGGTATATTTGTCTTCTTTCCTAGGTTTTCTTGCAAGGTGGGCATGTGTACATGTGTGTGTTCTGTGCTTGTGTGTACATGCCTGTGTGTGTGTGTGTGTGTATGTGTGTGTGTGTGTGTGTGTGTACACAAAAGAGAGAAAACAAAAAGAAATACTAGAAAACAGGCCTAATAGCATAAGGAAACTTAGCAAAAGCCAGGGGAGGGACTTGCAAGACAAGGAAGTGATTTTGCCCAGTTTAAATCCTACTTGAACCATGTGGTTTCTGAGTCCTGAACCTTTTGAGGTTCAAGTTGAGTGCACTCTTGACAAAACGTGATTTTCGGTTCACATCAAAAAGGCTTTAAAAGACTTCGAAGTCTTTTCCTTGGGACATCAAACAGTCCTCAACAAAGCAGGGTGCTGGTGAGATGCGTGCAAATGAACAGATTAAATTCTCCCCTGAGGATTAGATTCTCCTTAAGAAGTATGTGGAGCAGGAAACACAGGAGATGGGCAATGCCAGCACACACACCACATAGCACCTCAGAGCGGCCTCTGCATGAGCACCCTGGGCACCTCCCTGGGCCTGAAGGCTGACCTCATTTGTCAGAAGCTTCACAGGAAAGTACTCAGGGAGTTAGAAACTGAAAACAAACTCTGCTGTACCCTCTGTCTTCCCCAAGGCAACACTTTTGTCCCCCAATAAAAGATTTAAATTAACTTAGAGAAGACAGGTCATTCATTTTAAAACATTGTCAATTATTTGGGAGGCACAGAGCACAATTTTGCTTATTGATCCAGCTTCAGTCTTTAGATTTTAGACAGAGGGACTCAGGTGATTCCTGCTTTTATGGTATGTGAAACAGCTCATTTTGGGATTGGTACAGCAAACCAGCACTGCAGTAGAATTTCCATTGCCAAGGCAGTAGCTACAGCTGAAGTTGACTGCATAGACAGTGGGTGAGTTGACTGCATAAGTGCAGTTTCCCAGCCAAGCAGCTAAAATATTAATGATCAGCTTTAAGGAGGTCCAATTCTGATTGAGGCCCCTCTTCTGTTAGAAACCATAATTAGCAATTAAAATATATTTAAAAAACAATTCCAACCAACACCTTCTAAATAAATAATTGTTGGTGCTGGTTGAACTTGTTTTATTTCCCTGTGTTTTTTCTTATCTCTTTCCCTCCTGCATAACTTACAACCCTGTAAATGCTCAGTAGCTGTTAATATGATTCTGTCAATACGTTTACCATGGTGACTTGGGCTGTATTTGGTGAGCATTTGAAGAAATCAGTCACTGGTTGGAGGGAGGAAAGACAAGCTGTCGATATCCAGGGAGAAATGCTAATAACCCTGGTGACAAATCATCCTCTGGGTTCTCCAAGGGTTAAGGAAAAGCACCTCTTAGACCTCAGAGCTTAGGGCTAAGGGATGGTGACTTGGTAGGAAGCTCAGACATTAGCTGTCATGGTCCTGCAGTGCCCTTTTCACTGTCTCACTTCAAACCTCTCAAAGCCACACTTGAGTTTTCAAGACACACAGGCCTGGATTTGAATCCTGATTCCCCACTGGTGTAACTGCGTGACCTTGAACAGCCACTTTGCCTTCATCTTCTCATTTGGGAGTTCAAGATTGTAATACCCAGCTCTGTGAAGGGATGGGAAAGCCCATACACAAAGACACCATTCACTGCAGCTCAGACTCTTCTGGGAAAGTACACAAATGGAGAAAGAAAATAAACTTCTGCATTGCAATACTATAGAAAAGATTGGGAAGTCTCATAGTATCCTATCTTTTGTTGCTTTTGTACTTGAGTTTCACTTTATCAAAATAATGCTTAACTATGCTTATAATTAAGTAAAATTGATGCTCTGATAGAAGTCAATCTCACGGGTGTTTTGTTGAGTACTTACTATGTGACAGCAATTCAAGGAACAATTCAAGGCCACAACACTGAATAAGACAGGTACCATCTGGACTTCCAGAGTACTTACACAGCCTGATACTAGATGTTTCTCAGGCTCCCTGGGACCCATTGGAGGAACCAACATCTGATCCTGGAGAATTGTACAAAGGACTTCCCACAGCTATCTGCCTTAATTTTAAGTGAATAAAGAGAACAAAACATAGCTGTGCATGGTGGCATACTCCTGTAATCCCAGTACTTGGGAGGCTGAGGCACGGGAATCATTTGTAAGTTCAAGACCAACCTGGGCTACAAAATGACCCCAAGGCCAGCCTGAACTGCATAGCAAGACCCTGTCTCAAACAGACAAGAAAGAGAGAGAGAGAGAGAGAGAGAGAGAGAGAGAGAGAGAGAACAAAACTCTTACACAGACAGAATTATTAATATTTTGGTGTATATCCTCCCAGACTCCTTTTTAGGAATGAGTAAATAGGCAGATCAATATACTTTTATATAAGTAGGATCATACCAATATCCTAGTTTGTGATTCTCTTTTTCACTTACTCATTTATCATAGATAGTACTGCATGTCAATAAATATAGCTCTACATCACTACTCTTAGTATTAGCTACTTAGTATTCCATTGCAGAAATGTATCATGTTTTATTTAAGCAATCTGTGGTCTAATTAGGTTACTTTTAGGTCTTCAGTATTCTAAACAATACAGCAAAGAACATCTTTGTAAATTCACCTTTGTCGAGTGTCTGTTATTTTTCTTAGGATATATTTCTGAATATAGAATTGTTGGATAAAATGATAGGCACTAAAAACTTTATACCTATTGCTAGATTACCAGTTTACTTGTGATCTTATCAAGACATAATGATAAATAATTTTGTCTTTGCCAGCTAAATAAACAAAAGTAGTATTTGGGGGTTTGTTGGTTTTGCAGTGCTGGGTATTGAACTTAAGACCTTTGCACTGAGCTACATACCCAGCTCTTTTTATTATTTATATTGAAACAGGGTTTTGTTAAGTTGCCCAGATGAAACTTGAACTTATGGTCCTCTTGCCTCAGCTTCCTAAAGTGCAAGAATTAGAGGTGTGCACCACTGTGCCCAGTGGCATGTTGTTTATTTGACCCGCATTTCATTAGTTGTTAGTGACGTTAAACTGTTTTTAAAATGTTTACTGGAATTAATTTATCTTCTTTTTTAAATTTCTTGTTCATGTCGTTCATCTATGGGATTTCTTTCTTTCAGTGGTTTTAAGAGTTCATTTTATAAGAAGGATATTCATCCCTTTTAATCTAGAATATATGTTGTACATAATTTTGCCCCTGTTTATCATTGTCTTGATATTTTGGGGTAATGGAGGTTTTCATTATTGTTTATTTTGCATATAGAAGTCTTTTATTCTTGCCAGATATGATGGTGCCTGCCTGTAATCCCAGCTCTCCTGAGTGACAAAATGAGTTCAAGGCCAGCCTGACCTGAACAATGAAACCCTGTCTCAAAAAAAAAAAGGAAAAAAAAGTCCCTTTTCTTCTTCTCCTCCTCCTCTTCCTTTTTCTCTTCCTCCTCCTCCTCCTTCTTCTTCATTTTTTTTTTGTAGCGAACCAAGGTCTTGCTAGACAATCACTCTACCACTGAGCTAACTAACGCAAGACCTTTTTTAAAAAATTTATTCTGAAATAGGGTCCTCCTATATTGCCCAGACTGACCTCAAACTTGTAATCCTTCTGACCATACCTCTTGAGTAGATGAAATTGTAAGTGTGTATTTCCATGCTGTTTTTAATTTTTAATAGGCAATTTATCATGTTTTTTTCTTTTTAGTTTCTGACTTTTGGCTTTTCCTTAGAAAGTTATGGGCCCACCCCTATTCAGTTCCTAAAGCTATTCAGATGCACCACGGTTATATCAAAGCTAGTTCCCAACTTGGAAAAAGTCTAAACCTGGGGCTTCTGTGCATGTCCGCTCAACAGAAGGAAAGAGGCATCCAGACATGAGAGAAGTACACAGGGCCCCAAGATAACCAATGAACTTTCCACTACTGGAAAACACAGGTAGATAGGTAATTCACACAAAACCACAAGAAGTGACAGACAGAAGAAAGAATGCTATAGAAGGGAACAAAGTTGAAATTTAACTGATTAGGGAGCTCAAGATATGCATCTTGAAGAAAAGAGTTTTGAATTGAGATTTTTATGACTGAGTAGAAGTTAGCTAGATGAAGAGTAAGGAAATGTACTTCATGCAGTAAAGTGGTAAATGCCACAATCTGCAGTCCAGTCTTTAACCATATGGGTATATTCAAATTTAAATGAATTACAGCAAAGAAAATTAAAGTTTATTTCGCCAGTCCCACTAGCCATGGCTCAAGTGCCATCTCCCCCCATGTGTTCAGTGGTGATTTCATCAGATCCTCAGCTACAGAACTTCATCACTGCAGAAAGCTCTGCAGGATGGTGCTATTCAGAAAGAGCTTGATGTGTTCAGGGAACTGAAAAGGGCTCATTCAGCAGGCATGAAGTGTGCAAGCATGAGAGTGGCACAAGACGAAGAGGACATAGCACAGAATAGAGAGAACTTGTCAGTGCTGAACTTAGTATTGGGGGCTGATGTTCCTAGCCAGTTGCAGTTACAAAGGAAGTAGACAGGAAATAAATTTAAAATTTGTTACATTACAACCCTATAGGTAGACACTATCTCCATTTTGTAAATAATGCAGTTGAGACTCATACAGATAGTTAACAACATACAGCCAGTTAGTGGCAGTGCTGGATTCAAAGTCAGACTTGTCTGGTGCCAAAACCTGTGTTCTTCCCTTTTTGTCACTCCAGTAGAGTCCAGAAAGCTCAACTTACTGATCTCTTAGATTAGGATAGAAGAAATTCTAAGAACAAACTCCTCAACTTGACACTTTCTATGAAGGGAATATTAATTGTAAGCGAGCTTGACTCATCTTGGATGTGCAGGAGAGAGCTTACAGGCAGAGCTTTCTTTGGACCAGGGGATCTCCTGTTCCCTGAGTCACAAAGAGGTGCTCTAGAGGCCTTGATGCTGCCCACATTCAAGGAAGAGCTCTGTGCAGATGCTAACCATTAGAACCAGGACTGCAATGCCAGGGAGAGCTGTTGGCTTGAAGACTCCCACCTGAAGCCTGAATTCACAGGTATGAGAATATACATTGACTCATCCTCTGGCCTAGAACCTATTTAAGTGGCCACTTTTTATAGTATTATTAGAAAGAGAGAGTTCTGATCCCCTGTTAAAGCCAATCCCATTTCATTCAGCAGGCAAGTAAAGCATTGTTTCAGGCCCTTACCCCTATCCCTAAGCAGCCACAGGGATGGAAGTTTTTAATTTATTGCCTCAGCTCCAAGCATTTTCTGAGTCAGTGAAAGACATGCCTGGTAGGATATTTAAAAGATCATTAGCCTTAGAATGTGAATTCTGGATTAGTCAGTTTCCCTATATTCAAGATTTAGTATTTTCTTGTGTGATTAAGGTAACCTTCACATTTTCTGAGCCGGTATGAATGGAAAGATAAAATGTACAAGTTGTGAAAGGGATAATAAAAGATGCATGTGTTAGCTTTCTGTTACTGTGACAAACTATCTGAGCTAAATGGCTTACAAGGAGGGAAGGTTAATTTTGACCCAAGTTTCAGAGGTTTTAGTTCATGGCTGCATAGCCCTGTTGCTTTTGAACCTGTACCAAGGCAGAATATGATGGTGGAGGTGCATGGTAGGAGAAACTGCTTGACTCATGATGGCCAACAAGCAGAAGACAAAGGAAGGGGATGAGGTGCCAATATTCCTCCTAAGGGCACATCTCCATGCCCTAACTGCTTTTCTCTAGGCCCAACCTTCAAAAGCTTCTGCCATCTTCCTTCAGAACATAGTTTTTGAGGGATACCCCAAATCATAACAATGATAGTCTGAAGAAGTAAAAGCAATGCAGTCAAGGCATTAGGTAGAAATAGTAGACTTAAAGAAAAGCAATCATTTTTAGAAGAGTGAAAGAAGAGAAGTTTTCAGTGGATGAGAAGGAAGATACTAGTGGCTTCTGCCTTAGAAATATGAAGCAAGATTTTTTTTTGCATTTAAAAAATTTTATTGGTCCATTTTAGATCAACATAATAATAACATTCATTATGAAGCAAAAAGTTTTGTAAGGAACTGGTGTCTTAGTTACTTTTCTCATTGCTGAGACAAAATACTCAACACCCATGAGTTAAAATAGGAAAGATTTATTTCAGTTCACAGTTTGTAGAGGTTTCAGTCCATAGTCAGCTGGCTCCAAGGCAGAGGGGCATGACAGGAGAAATAGTCTCTAGCCTCACAGGCCAGGAGGCAGCTAGTCTCCCTTTCCCTTTTATTCCATTCAGGCTACAAGCCTATTGGATGGTGCCACCCATACCCAGGGTGGGTCTTCCCATTATCCACATCCAGAACTACACTAAACCAATCAGTGTGCTAATTTAGTTAACACACCCTTAATCCATATTTACACATTCTATATCCAGCCATCTTTGATGTGCTTTTTTTTTTATTTTTATTTTTTTATTTTTTTTTTTGTACTGGGGATTAAACCCACGACCTCACATTTGTCAGGCAGGTGCTGTGTCACTGTGTTACTCAGCTACATCCCTGGCCCTTCCAGCCACTTTTGAAAAGCCTCTTCTCTAAGAACATGAGGCTTTGGGGGAAAGTGTAGATATAACCCATAACAACTGTAGAGAAAAAGAAATTTAGTATATGGAGGTTTGTGACTGTTGAATATAGTGCAGGGAATAATAAAGAGATAATCATAATGGGAGTGAGTGGCATCCCATAATTTGTTCATTTATATATTACTATATAGAAATCATTAGATCATAAGAACCCAGTATAAATAAGACCTAACTTCTACCTTCAAGTAGCTCCTAGTTTTTAAGGGAACACAGCCAGATACATTAATGGACGTTCTTATTTTAAGAGATACAAGTGCACAGTTATAGTTTGCACAAGAAATATCCAATGCAGAGTTAGGTGTGGGAATCTTTAGTGTTCTGTCTTTATACTAGTGGAATCCAGAGTTGTAACTCCAAAAATGTCCTTGTCCTCTAAATTCTACCGTACTGTAATAGTTACCTATATGATGGCTCTCATTTGATGGCTGAAGGATATTTCACAAGGAATTTATACAAGAGTGTAAAAGAGAACTCTTGATTCTTTTCTTTCTTTTGAAACAAACAAAACAATAAAATGCTTTCCTTCTTTACAGGTTCTTCCATCTCAGATAATGGCACCACCATTGACTCAGTTGCTCTGGCTAAAAAGTTAGAAATTTCCCATTTCCTCTTTCATTCTCATACCCAAGTATATCTTTGTTATTGTTGTTGTTACATAATTTTTTTATTTTAAAGAGGGTAAAATTAAACAGAACAAAACAGATCATAAGAAAACAACTTAAGAAACACAGATTTCAAAGCAAGACCACCGGAGATCTTCACTGTCTATCATATTGTCTCTTGTTTTCTTCCAAATAGTCATCCATATCTTCACACATAATGAATTCATACCGATGTTGTTACATAGATTAACCCATTTATTATAGGCTAGTGATGCTTCAAGTCATAGGGCTTTTACTGTCTTTCAATTACTTTAGTCTTCTGATTGCTGACTTGACTGACAGCAGAAGCAGTATTGTTGGTCCAGGGCCCAGAAGCCACTATTTTCATGCAGGAATCACAGTGCCAGATCCCTACAGCTATCTTTTCATCTTGGACTTGCCATAGCAGGAGCAGGTGTAGTTGGCATGCTGGTCAATTTCAATTTTCTTCACCATTTTCCATAGGAAGGCACCTTAGTAAGGCCCATATTTACCAATGAATCCAAACTTCTTGGTGTGTTTACCCAGGTCAAAAAGAGCTAGGCCCAAGGCCAGAGAGCCCAAGTACCTTCTCAGGCCACCCTCCCACTTTGCGAAAACGAGACATTTCAAGTTGGAAGTGATCCAAACCACCTTGATTCATACAACGATTTTGACATCTGGATTTAGAATACAGGATCCAGACCAAACATGTGTTCTGCTGAGCTTCACACTGTGTACTATACCCAGCCTCCTTCAGACATTTACTCCTGAAGGCATTTCCAACTCAGCAAGAGAAAGACTGAACTTACCATGTCTACCACTGAAACTACCTCTCCTCTGGATTTTTTGTTTTATTTTGTTTTGTTTTTTTGTTTGTTTGTTTGTTTGTTTTTGGTCTTTTTAAAATGGAGTCTCGCTATACAGTTTGGGCTAACTTTGAGCTCACTTTGAAGCCCAGGCAGGCCTTGAACGCACAGTGATCCTCCTGCCTCAGCCTCCAGAGTGCTGGGATTACAGGCATGCACCACCATGCCTGGCTTCCTCTAGTATTACATATTTTGATTTATTATGCTAATAGTTATTCAAACTAGAAGTTTAGTACCCCTCCATTACCTCACCTCATATCTGATCTACCTCCACGGCCTAACAATTCTATATAATAAATACTACCATCTGTTCCAATTTAGCATCAGTTCCGTCTCTCTTCCAATACAATGTATGTTTCCATAAATTGCCAAAACCTGTCTTTTAGCATACAGTTGTGTTTGTGTCACTCTCCTACCTAGTACTCTTCATTCTTATCATGAAAATCCAAGACTCTCCAGCCTCCTTTTCCATTCTCCTTCTTTTAACTGTTTCTCGTACTAAATTAATTGCCTCTCTCTGATTATGCTCTGTTCTCTCACACTTGTGTGAATTGAGATGCAGTATTCTCCTGTCATACAGTTCCCTTTTTCCTTGATCATAACCCATCCTTCCGAAGTGATTATCTCCCTTGAGTAATCACTGTTTTGACTTCTGTGATGATTATTTTCTCACTTTTCTTTATAATTTTATTACCTCTGTATGTATTTCTAAATAATATAATCTAGTTCAGCATTTTCAGGCATTTATATGAGTTAAATGATGTTTTATATACTGTATGAATCTCATTTCTTCTGTTCATCATTGTTTGTAGGATTCACCCATATCATTGAATGTAACAGAATCCATTCACTTTCTTGCTGTGTGAGAGTTACTTTTGATATACTCTGATTCATGTATTCATTATAAGTGTGATATACATTTGGATAATTTCTAATTTTTAGTTATTGTGAAAAATACTGCTATAAACATGTTATGTACATGCTCATGCATAGTGTACACATTTTTTCAGGGCCAGCTAACTTCTTCAACTTTGCTGGCTAATGCCAAACTGCACTGCAAAGAGGTTCTACCAATGTGTTGCTCTTCCTCAGTGCATGACAATTTTCCTTGCTTTACAATATTGCTTTCACCAATACTCAATATTGTCAGGCTTGCTAATTTTTGCAAGCTTTGTAAATATATAATGACTTCTCAACTTAGTGTTCATCTGCATTTCCCTAATTATCAGTAAGGTAAAATACCTTTTCATATAGTATTTATTGGTCATTTAAATATTCTTTTTTGTAAAGTTCCTCTTCAGGGTTTTGCTCATTTCTCTATTAGGCTGTCTCTTTTCTGATGTCTCTACTTAGAGTATTAAGCATCTTGTTATTCTTTAGAGTATTGTACCTTATGCAATATTCATACATATATCCTATACTTTATGCTCTAACTGATCTCCATATCTCAGGTCTCAGACTCTTTCATTCCATCATCTTCATAGCTACTTGAGTCTATTTCTAAGACAAACTCAATTCTTGTCATTCCTATGCCCCAAGCCCTTTTATAACATCTACTACCATCCAGACAACACAGCATGCAAGACTATCCATTGTCTGCTCTAGCACTCCCAATCTCTTGCTGAATCCCTTCCCCATTTTGTTACTGTAAACTTTATGTTGGCCAAACTGTTTGCAGCTCCTTAAACACATAAAACTTCTTCACAACTGCCTTGGCCAGTATTACCCTTTCTCTTCCCTCTGGCCTTTATTTAGAGTATACCTACTTTCCACTTTCATTGCAATGCAAAGTTCACATCCTCTATAAAGTCTTTTCCAAAACTCATTCTCCTCTCTCTCTCTCTCTCTCTCTCTCTCTCTCCCCTCCCCCTATCTATCTTCTATCTCTGGGTCTCATTATGTAGCTCAGGTTGGCCTTAAACTCACTACATAGACCAGGCTAGCCTTGAACTCAAGGCAATCCTCCTGCCTCAGCCTCGTTAGTGCTGGGATTACAGACGTATGCCACCATGCCTGGCTCAAAAACTTTCTCACCTCTTGTTAACCCTCCATTTTTTGTCCTTCTATTCTATTTGGATGAGAATGTAGCTTACCGGTAGACTGCTTGTCTAGCGTGTGTGAAGCCTTGAGTTCAATCTCCAGTAGCAGGGGGAAACACTGCTATTATTATTTCTAGAAAGGCATGTGTGTGCTCTGTTACATTTGTTGGTTAATATGTCTGCCTCTCCCATTAGACTGTATGTCAGTCCTCCCACGCCAGGAGAAGCTCTGGAGAGTAAGGACATTTGTTAATCATTTCTTTCTTTCTCATGATCTGGCATACTACCTGGCACATAGAAGACTGTGGTAAATAGGAGAAATCATTACTACTGTACTGTATGTACAGTATGAGAAATCAGTACTACATACTGTTATTAAGTACAAGCCGTTTTTCCTCTCAGACTGTAAGACCCTTGAGAAGCCTGTCACTTGGGTGGAATGGAGTAACTATGTCTAATGAATTAATAACTTATGAAAGTAACAATTGCTTTAAAGCAATATTTGGAGTATGAATAGCAAGGAACTGGGTATTACATTTAATGAGAAACAGCACTCACTGACTTATGTCCATCTCATGAAAATGGAAATGAAATTTCAAACTCAAACTAATTAAAAACAAAATTTTAAAAGAACAAATTTATGGCCGGGCCTGTAGCTCAGTGGCACAAGCACCTGCCTGGCAAGCACAAGGTCCTCAGTTCAATTCCTGATACCGAAAAAAGAAAAAAAGAACAAATGTAAGGAATCATAAGAGGTCAAAATAAAAGTGGAAAAACTCCAATTTGTCTGGAAAATAAAGTCGATTCTCTTCTATGATATTGTCTTTTATCTATAAAAAATTAAGGTTTTATAGAGAGATACTTCTATGTGTGATTGGAAAAATGAAAATCTAAGGAAGACAGTGCCACAAGATTATTCTTTGGTAGCACCAAGGTCTGCTGAGAAGAGCTTGTCACTGTTACAGTGAATCTTGTAGGTGGCCCAGCTAACACTTTTATTGTTCAAAAAAGAGGCCCTATTCTTAAAATGTCTTCAACAATGCACAGTGGATGAAGTTCTCATGTACAATGTGCTTTCATAAGCAAATACACACCTATATGTAATTTCTGGTGTGTGAGCCCCTCCTCCACCTCCAAGTCAGCCCCCCAAGGAAGCAGATGCTATGCAAAGTGGGCAGGAGTGACTGTTTATTATACTCATAGCCTCAGGCTGCTCCAAGTTTCATTATTTTAAAAGGCAAATTATTTCTTTAAACTTCAATACTTTGTTAGTGGCAATAAATTACTAAATTTCTCACAGTTGACATCTTGGTTAAGAACCAAGATATGTGCATTATACTTTGTAGAAAAAAGAGAGGTTTTGGAGTCACACCACTCATGATTCATATACAATTCAGCTGTTTTTCTGTGATCTTGGGCTAGTTTCTTAGTGTATCTGACTTTCACCTAAGAAGAGGTTGTCTACTTCACAAATTGCTGTAAGGACTATAAATATTTATAGAAAACATTCAGCATAATACATTCCTCCTACATATTTTTCAGATCTCTATAAATATCTTTCCACCTCCAACTGCAGCCCTATTTTAAGCAGCCTATGTCTTTAGTCTGCATCATTCAGCAACCTTCTACCTGGTCCTTCGCTTTAAGTCTTGTTTGCCCAGTTTCACCTGAAGCAAAGTGTATTCTTAAAGGCTGATCTGAACCCTTAACAGGCACGTCCCTGATATGGGGATGGTTATGTAGCTGCCATTGATTGCCTATCATTGACAGGCACTGGCTTAGCTTTTAATGTGTTACCTCATTTAATGACTGCAATAAGCCAGGAAATAAGTATCATTGGTCACCTTTTTGTGTGTCGTCCTTGCACAGGGGTCATGTTAATCTTCTCTGTATTGTTCCAATTTTAGTACATGTCCTAAAGCACATTGGTCACATTTTAAATTTTAAAAAAATTTTATTAGTATATGTTAGTGGTAGATAGTGACTACATTCACTGTGGAAAATTGGTATATGTATATGACATCTTTTAATATTTTTTTTATGTCCCCTTCCTTCCCTGCTCCCTCTTCCTTCCATCTCTTGGTCCCTTTCCCATTTACAGAGATAGATCCTTTTGCATCACTCACCTTTTAAATACTAGAGGTTGGAGATGTTGAGTGACTTGCCCACGGCTACTCTGCTGGGATATGAAGAACCACATCTATCTGGTTCCAAAGTTGACCATTGCTCCTGTCTCACACTGCCTGTGCAATGGGTTACCAGAGCCTGTGTTGTTCAACATTCTGATCGTACTGTTACGATTAACTGCCTGCGTGCTGGTCCTGGACTTACCATATGGTCTTCTGGTAATTTGGCTTTGTGCGTCTTTTGGCTACAGGGAGATGAAGGTGAATACGGATATATGATCTCCCCAATAGCTGCATTCCTTTTTCATATAGTTATCAATAAACTGACCCACTAGTTTTATACTTCAGCTCTTTATGACTTAGTGAGCATGTGTGAGGCACCCTGGGCTCAGCTGTGACAGGATTACTTTCTGGACCAGCAGGCTGAAGGCCAGACTCTGGACTTTGATAAATTTCTTAAGGGAAATACCACCTGGTATAAGCCTTCTGGCAGCTGGTTTGCTGCTCTGAACTACAACTTTCTGATGCCTACAATTAACCTTGATGACAGAGGTGAAAAATCTTTTATTCGGTGTAAAACCTGGCTGCTTTTATAGATTTTAGATAGAGAAAGAAATGAATACTCAGTCTACAGTTGGTTTCTTAAGTCTTAGGCTTGTCTTCATGCATTTCTTTCATCTCCTAATGTTCCTTCAGGCATTCAGTCAACAAACATGTTTTGATCCCAATAACAAGGAGAATCCAAAAAAAGTTAGTATTTTGTTTTTTTCTTCAAGATGCTTATAATGCAACTGGGAACAAGGGCCAGGGATTTAGTTCAGCAGCATAAGCACCTGCCTGGCAAGTGCAAGGTCGTGAGTTTGATCCCCAGTACCAAAAAAGAAAAAAAAAATGTAACTGGGAACATTAGACATTAAAAAGAATCCAAAATACCAGATCCTAGTATTTTCACGTAGTAAGTACCCTACATATGCTTCACATGGGTATGAGGTGAATGTTTGCTATAACACATGCATGGCTTTTATGTGCAAGCTCAGTACCCCTTGTCTGGGTCATTCTTGAAGATTGGCATCCCAGGTGCCACTTTCTCATGGACGGCTTCCCATGCACGTGCACACCTCTGATCACTTTCAGGAGCTGCAGATTCGTGATACCCAGCTCCACCACGGTAAATCTCCTGTCAGAGCCTCAGACTCAATGTATCAAAATGGATTTTATAAACATTCCATCTTTAGAGAGAGTGTATAACCTCAAAGTCAAGAGCATACAACCTGAGATAATGGTGTGAATCCCAGCTCTAGCTGAATGACCTGGGAACATTCTCTCAACTGTTTTTATAGGGTGTGTGTGTGTGTGTGTGTGTGTGTGTGTGTGTGT